>JAABOM020059662.1:0-12584 GCA_011800125.2 Solanum clarkiae
GGGGTCCATCTTAGCCTATTGATCAATTAGGTCCCAAACTTTTCTATTTTGATCCAATCAAGGACTTCCGACTCAAAATTCATTATGCACGCCAAATTCCCTTGATACTCTAATCATGCACCGGGAATATACTTAAGTTTAAATTACACGACATCCGCTACAAAATTTCTAAATTGTACAATTATCCTTAATTTAAAGAAATACGGGGTTTAACAGAAATGTTTAGAATGATATGAGGGTGAAAATGGCTAAGTATATGTATTTTCATATTTGAGAACTCTTAGGCCCAAGACTTAAAAGTCTTTGACCAAACTACAAAAATAAACAACAAAATACACATCTGCATGCCCTAGCCGCGTCGCGCCAAGGGCGCAGAGAGCTCACTAGAATTCACATTTTGGAAATTTGAAATTGCTAATTGTTTTCCCTTAAATCGGGGTTAAACCTATTTCTGACCCAATTTGACCTCGTGATCACGAATATGTAGTCAGATTTACACTATCGCACACAGATTTTGAGATATATGGAAATTACAATTCCAAGCACTTCAGACGCACATTTTTAAGCACTTTTTGGGGTTGTTTCATTACTTGTACAACTATTATAAGAGGCATTCCTATATGTCAAAAATGTATTGGAAGTGGTTTATATTCATAAGAGACCTTTATTACTTAATCGAGTTCAAGACTTCCTACCAGTTAAGTTTTTCGCATTAGATTATGCAAGGGTTAAGTTGAAATAGTTGTTAATCTCAGAACAAAAAGAATTAAGTCTCATAACCTATCCATTTAAAGGCCTCAGAATCCTCTTTCCAACTCCACCAAAATACCTTATTTGGAGTTTGGAGCAAAAAATTATTATCGTTTTAGTGAAGATAGCTAAAGCAGAGTTTTTTGGGACAGTGTTTCCAACCCCTAAATTATGGGTCGTAAATAGGTTAAAAACCCATAAAGTCCAACTCGTGAAATTGTGTTTCGAGTTGGTTTCTGAGTACAGGTCGTTACGGACCCAACTACGGGTTGTAGAAGCTTCTACGATCCGAAGTTTGGGCTAGGGATGGCAATGGGGCAGGAGAGGGATGGTATGGGGTGGATTTAGAACTATGTGGGAGGTGCGGGTTTAAAACTATGAGGGGCAGTATGAATGCGGGGCGGGTTCAGGGTTTAAAAAATCAAATAGGAATTCGAAGTAATTAAACTTTTGTAACTAGTAAAAATCAAAGATTTAGACTTTTTATGTTAAATATTGACTGTGATTTTATTTTTCTCTAAAATTTAAACCATACATGTCCGGTAAATTGTTAGTTGTTAAATTGTTAATTAGAAACTTTTAATTAACAATTAAAAAATAATTGTAAAAATGTCAACTAAAAATAGTTAATTAGTTGTTGAGATGTTAATTAGCCGGAAAAAACTAAATTTAATTAAAAATTGAAAGAACTTTAAAATTTAAGCGGGGTGGCTTTATAAAGGGCGGGACTATGCGAGGCGGGTTGAAAATGAAAAAGGTCATCTAGCAAGGAGGGGCGGGGAGGTTTAAAAAATTTGCAGGTTGAGCTCAACCTGCCCTGCACCCTCCCCATTGTCATCCCTAGTTTGTGCTGGTAAAATGAGTTCCAGGATCCTAGAATTCCACCCAAGATTCTACGGATGTGTTCTACGATCTGTAGAAGTTTTTGTAGACCGTAGACGACCTTAATAATATTTTAAGAAGGGCTAGTTTAAGTACTTTTGACCTTTTATAAGCCTAAACTTGACGGTTTTACATCAAATGAAGTCCATAAATATTATCAATTGATCTTTCTATACTAAAAAAATATTCTCAAGACTTAGGATGTAGTTTCAAGAGGAGAAAAAGTAGGGTTGTCAAGCATCTTCTTCAAAGCTCTTCAAGAATATAGTTTTTCTAGGTATGTAAGGCTATTCAGAGAGTTAGACGAAGTTCGTCCTCATGCCCTACATCTAATTTTAGTCAGTAAGAGTGTAATCACAAATCTTCCAATCTTTCCTGAATTCAAGTTCCTATTATCCTTTATTATTCAATTCAAATCCCTATCAGTGAAAGTATGATTTCCTACATTAATTTAGTTCTTGATTATTACTCATGGTTGCCTTGCACATAAGCCCTAATTGAGTTGAAATGAAGGATTTAATTACTGTAGATTGTGCATTATTTTCAGTAAAGTAAAATTACCTTGAAGCTAGAAAGAAGAGTTTTGGGGAAACGATATTTTCAAGTGCATTACGTGACTTTTTGAAAAAGCATGATTATTTCTAAGAAAAGCATAGTATGTAAATTTTTGAAGAGTTATTCAATTAATTAATGTATTTTGTACTTATTTCATGCATTGCCTTGAGTTAGAAGATGATTATTTCAGTACTAACTTGAACAAGAATTTTAGCAGGAGTTGAGCAAGAAGTCCTTTGATTATATTTTGAGCATGTAAACTACTACCTTTAAATATTTATATGCAATTGAGTTGAATAGTAAACTTATGTTTTATGCATTCACTAAGTTGAGAATATATTTTTGTGAAGAAAAGTGATAAGTTGAGAAAAGCTAAAGTTGGTCTTAGTCCCAAAAGATTACAGAAGTATTTTTAGTAACTACGCTCTTAAGTTATGAGCATATAATTATATTTTAGAGGTAGTATTGAACATCGATATGGGTAAAATTAATAATAACTCAAACTCATAAATTATGTAGGCAGCGTAGGATAAGATTATACTAAGTGTACAACTCCTCATATTGCGAAACCTCTTAATTCCTTCTACCTAATCTGAAGTAGATGTACAGAGGTTGAAGAGAAAAGACTCAGAAAAATTGCATAAGAAGGATTCACGAGGGATATTTTGTCACTACTCAAACCTAAGGCCTACATGTGACACAGCGTATGGGGAATCCAGAGGGACACCAGAAAAGCCTCTTAGCATATCATTACATATCCTTGGTTGCGGAAGCAACTAAACAATAACAATAAGATGGAAAATAAGGGTAAAAGAGCTAAGGGAGTCTTTCATAGCTTAAAAATATACAAGAGTCAAGTGAGTCAAGCTCAAAGCATCATTACCTCACTTGTCCAACAACACCTCTAAACTTAGAATTGAGCAGGGGCCAAGACAACTTTCCAGGCTCACCCTCATAGGTAAAAGCATACAATAAAAGAAAGAGAGTCTTTGCATAACATAAGATTAAAAGATATCATCCTTGAAGTTGAGGACTCACCAAACTTACTTCAAAGATAGTACTAGCCACGTGGAGGGAAAAAATGATCAAGTGGAGCTTCGGTTCATACATGGTAACATTATGTCGGTATGGAGTATACGTTAGTATGTTTGAATATATTAAGTATGTATGATGCAATGAAACAAGAGATTGACAATATAATACATAATCATAAGCAAGAGTAAGTATATTAGCAACATGACATATATGATCAATGCTTGAAGTGAAACATGCGTATATAAAACATAATACATGTGTACGAAGAGATCATCATCATAGACCAAGCAACTTAGTACTTGGAATCCAAGGCATGCCACCTGCTTAGAAGGTGGATGAGGTACATACCCCTCATCTTTGCTAGTATGGGATTGCCACCACAAACAAGGTGGATGAGGTAATACCCTGCATCTATGATAGTACGGGATTGCCACTACCCGACAAGGTGGATGAGGTACATACCCCTCATCTTTGGTATGATCAAGTGGCAACACTATAGATACTTTCCATGATAACAACTCGTATATAAATTTCTTTCATCATTATAAAGTGACTTAATTCATATACTATGCATTAGGCTTTCAACGACTCAATATGCCTTAACTGAATATTTTATCAAACACTTGGTGGGTATAATGCTAGTATAAAACTATGCAATTCAAGAATGAAATCATGCAAGAAAACTTGTAGTAAATCCAACCACCAACACTTGGTAATACCCTCATGCAATATACACTGAAACCCTTCATCAAATCTCAAAATAGATCATAGATTCATAGCTCAAAATATGCTTAAACTATCACACTTTTATGAAACCTAAAAAAGTTCATAGTCAAATTTATAATAAGTAAGACCTACAAGTAAATCAACTTAGAAACATACAATTTATGTAAAAAGGAAGGTTCGGTAGCATGGGTGAAATGACCCAATGGTAGAAACCCACATACCTCAACTTTGGAGATTTCCTTGATGAAAATTTTAATGAAAACTTGAATCTTGCATGAAATGCTTAGATCTAGAATGAGATTGGAGCACTTGAATTTTGAGTTAAATATTTGTCTAAGTATTAGAGAGGGTTTTGGAGAATGCCTTCTATGATATGGAATTGAAAAATGACTAAGTATAGGTTTTTTATGCATAGGAAGGCTAAGGCCAAGACCCCAAGGCCTTAGGCCGAAATTAAAATACTAGCAATAAAATACATTACTCCACGACATGTCCGCATCTTGGAGCCAACACGAACAACCTTTTGAAGTGAAATTTTTGTGAAAGAAAATTTTGCTATGGTTGCTCTAAAATCGGGGTTGGACCTATTTCCCACTCAACTTTTCCCCCTCCAAACAAGAATACAAAGTTGGATTTTTGATTTCACTTGAATTTTGAGATATATGGTAATTACGATTATAGGCATTCTCGATACACATTTTTGGGCATTTTTAGGTCGTTTTAATGTCTCCCACTTGGGAACATTCATCCCCAAACGTCCATGAAACATATATAAGAGAAGTAAACAAGATAATTTCAGCACACACAAGAATGCTACAATGCACTTAAAAATCTTTCTAAAAATCCCATAAGTGTCAAAATTACCATGAACTTATCAATTTAAATATGAACGTATACAAATAACATGAGGGCTGAAACTTAAGACTTGAAATCATATAGGGGACTTAGATTAGTACTCGAGGCTTGAGTAGATTGGATGAGATAGGGATATTGCTTTTGCATGTCCGCTTCGGCTTCCCATATGGCACTTTCAACTTGTTGATTCCTCCAAAGGACCTTAATAGAGCTACATCCTTGTTCCTTAAGCTCTTCACTAGTCTATCAAAATTTCCACTAGAAGCTCTTCGAAAGTCAAGTCGTCTTCAACAACACCCACAATATCCAATGGCAAAATAGCATTTGGGTCAGCCATACACTTCCTCAACATAAACACATCGAAGACAGAACGAACCAAGTCCATTTCACTAGGCAACTGCAACTTGTAGGCCACCTTGCCAATCTTTCTCAACACCCTATAAGGACCTACAAATCATGGACTAAATTTGCCCTTTCACCAAAATAAACCACACCCTTCACGGGTGAAACCTTCAAATAGGCCCAATCACCAAACTGAAATGCGAGATCACTTCTCCTCAAATTGACATAGGATTTTGATGACTTTGGGTTGTTTTCAATCTTTCTCTAAATCAACCTCACTTTCGCTAAAGCCTCCATCACCAACTTCGGACCCAATAAGGCCACCTCTCCCACTTCAAACCACCCAACCGGTGATCTACAACATCTACCATAAAGGGCCTCATTTAAAATCATCCTCCTCAAGTCACCAAGATTAGGCACATACAACCTACCTTGGCACCTAAGGGAACTATCTCTCCCCTTGGGAGAAAACTTCCACCTTACCATCTCTCACCAAGGCCTTCAACTCTAACAAGGAGGGGTCAAGATCTTGTTTTACTTTTACCTCCTCAACTAATGAAGATATAGAACCATCAACCACCACTATACCATCATTGTCAACCTCATCCAACTTAACCCCTAATCTAGCCAACCGATGGACCTCTTTAGCCACTTTTTTACCACCATCATTAATATGAGCTAGGCTACCCATAGACACCCTACTCAAAGCATCGACCATAATATTAGCCTTGCTGGGATGATAATGCACACCCATATCATGATCCTTAAGGAGCTTTAACCATCTTCTTTGTCTCAAGTTGAGATCCTTTTGAGTGAACATATCAACATACATCCCATATAAATAATGATTCCAAATTTCCAAGGCAAATACCAAAGTGGCCAATTCAAGATCGTGGGTAAGATAATTCTTTTCATGCACCTTATGTTGTCTAGAAGCATAGGCTATGACATTACCATTTTGCATCAATACACAACCCAAACAAATTCTTCAGACATCACAATACACAACAAACCCTTCTAACCTTTCCGGAAGAGACAAGATAGGAGTGAAGACAAGCTTATCCTTCAAAGGATGGAAACTCCTTTCACAGTCATCGGTTCACACAAATTAAGCCTTCCTTTGAGTCAACTTAGTCATAGGATATGCAATAGAAGAGAACTCATTCACAAACCTCCGATAATAACCACCTCAGCCTAGAAGCTCCTAATATCCTATGGTTTTTGTAGCACTACCCTCAAATGACTAATATGCTCCTCCTAACTATCGTAATAGATCGAAATAATCATTAATGAAAACCACCACAAACAAATCAAGGTAGGGTTTACAATCCTATTCATAAAATCCATGAAGATAGCCGGTGTATTAGTCAAATAGAAGGACATAACCACAAACTCATAGTTCCCATACCTACTCTGAAAGGTTGTCTTAAGAATGTCACACTCCCTTCACTTTCACTTGATGATACACTGACCGAAGATCAATCTTAGAGAAGTTACTAACCCCTTGAAGTTGGTCAACTAGATCATTAATCCATGGTAGAGGATACTTACTATTTACGGTGACCCTAATAAGTTTTCAGTAATCAATACACATTGCTAGGGAACCATCCTCCTTCTATGCAATAACATAGAGAAGCTCATAAGGAAAGACATCAAGGAAGGCATTAACCACCATAACCAACTCTGTAGGAAACTCTTTGAACTCAACTTCCTTAACAATCACAAGATGATAGAGACTCCCTTAGAAATCAACTTATGGGATTGAATACAAGAAATAAATCTACCCTAAACCACTACATCATGACTCTCCCACTCACGGATGAGCTCATCAGGGAATTAGAATCTAACTCTACAGGTCCTACAAATAAAGGAAATATAATATGCATGCAACTAATCCACCTCAAGTATGACATCAAAATTCACCATATCTAATTCAACAAAGTCACAAGACAAGATCTATGCAATATGACCACAGAACAATTCTTATGGACCTTCCTAGCCATAATAGACTCACCAATGGGGTAGACACCAAATGTTCAAACAACAACTCGGGGCACACATGAAGTCCACTAGCAATAAAAAGGAATGATGAAAGAAATAGCGGAACCCAGACCCATCTATGCATACACATTAAAATCAAAGGAAATTTCAACATATCAGTAGCAACATTAGGTGCCTCACCCCCTCCTTGCCTCCCTTGAAGAGCATAAAATTTATCATGCCATGGGGTACCACCTTGATGACCTTTTATAATTAACAAAAATAGACTGCCAAGCTGCAAAATTCATCTTTATTAAGGAAGTAAAACATGATGTGTCCAAGAAAATGTTTGCCAGATGCGAGCTTTATTAGCATCATTTGATTTTGAAATTCATTATAAGAAAGGAACAGAAAATTGTTTACCTAATTTTCTCACTAGAGAATATTTAAGCACATAGGTCTCCTCTGTTTTGTAGAAAAATGAGAGCAACCCTAAATTGTTCCTCTTATATGGGACAAGCAGATCGTGGAAGGGTTCGTGGAGGACACAATAATGTCCTAGACAACAGGGCAATAGGAGGTTAGTGGCTTCTAATATTGCTAGTTCATCAGTATCATCATCTTTGGGGGTCTCAAGAATAACTCCAAACCATCCAATGTATGAACAATTCATAAATTTTAGAAAATCACCATAAGTATCTGGAGAAGCACTAACATATGCGGCAATCACTAATGAAGAAGTCATAGATACTATTGAAGTTCATGCTAAGAATGAAAAAGATGAAGCTATACTTAATCTAGAAAATAATGACCTCCAATGGAAAGATGACCCATTGAAATTAATAAGTTGTTGTTTAGACACAAGATCTTATGCTGCTACATCATTCAAATCGAGAATGCATCATGAGATAATACTCTCATGCATACAATCATCGGAATTCCAACACTACTATCCCGCCAACACAAAGAAAGTTTATAATTGTAAAGATAATAATAAAACAGGTTTATATACCTGAGGAATGGGGAATCAGAACCATGCGTGAAAGGGAGCATATGCACCTCGAACAAAGAGTAATGACTAAGTTTAATTATTGGGATTATATTGAGGGATTTAATAAAGCACTATTATATGATAATGCTAATCGAAAACATTCATAATTCATAAAAATATGTTCAAATATTTTTAACCAGAATTATATTCCAAATTGGTTTTGTAAATGATGGACATTATATGGTCCAAAGCTGAAAATTTTGCCAGAGACATACAAGGTATTATACTCTGAATGGATAAATATCTCCCCTAAAATAATAAATGCTCAGCAAGGGGATATGTTTTTTGAAGGAATCACTCCAATGTACTTTTTCATGGAATTTTTCATCTCATGGATTATGAGATAGTGAGTTGAGGTTAATAACCAAATTGAATTCCCTATGCTATGAAGAAAATTTCATACAAAGCTCTAGAGTAAATTACTCCAAAAGAATCAAGATAATAAAATATTTGTCAGGAAATAATTGATCAGATTAAATTAGTCATTGAAACTTATAAGAAACAGTATCATATGAAAAAAATTCAAGAAGAAGCAAGTCCTTTTAAGTTCTTGTCCAGAAGGCTTTTAATGCAAAAGGGTGTTCTAACTAAAAAAGATTTTATTGTTTCCTATATGGCAAAAATGAAGAAAGATTTGAACAAAAATATGGAAATCAATGTGCTAGATAATATATCGATTTCCATGGCAATATCAAACGATGAAGACCTCTGTCTAGTAGGAGAGTCACAACAGGATGATAGTCCCAAAGATACGAGCATTGACACATGTCTCCAACAGCTTCAAGATAAATACATAGAAGACACAGGTGGAGAATACTCCACTACAAACACAAAAGACAAAGGGAAAAGAAAAATATAAGAGATAAAGAAGATTCTTTGAAGAAAGAATTTTTAATATTAGGTCTTTTAATAAGAATCATTCTTTAATAAAGAAATAGGATCCATATGTCAGTGGTGACACAAGCAATGATGTCATAGTATTTTGTTTTATCCTTTTGATCCTTTATAAAAGGGTTATTTATTTCTCTTTGAAGCCAGACTTTGGCCACCAACTCTTTATTTTATATTTTGTACTTGTGTTTTCTTTTCGATCTTGTAAAAAATTCCTATTACATAACAGCAAGGTTGCTTTCAATACTTTGAATCCTTGAACTTTCTATTAAGGTATTATTCTCGTTTTACTTTAATATTTAACTTTAAAAGATTATTTTATCTAGCTTGTTTTAGCCTAATGAGAGGATAAAATCCCATGTGGTAGGTTAACATTAACTTAGACTGTTAATAGTATGGTAATGAAAGGGACTACTCCGATGTTCTTGGGGTTGTATTAATACATATCATGAATTGGAAGATCTTGGATTAGTTTGGAGTTCCTGAAATCCCATAATAGTGTATGGTGGGCTATGTTTAGAAGCGTAAAAGATCTCTCTATTTTTGGTAAGCATTAAACGTAAATAAACCTGCAAGTCCATTGAAGCGATCTGGAATGACCGTGCGACTTATCGCCAGTCGCCGCCTCCTTTTGGATTAGCCAGTGTAAGGCAGGGAAGGTTATTAGCTTTAGATTTAATTTGCCTGACTACTTAAGTATGATCATCTGTCGAAGCCTTGGAATTTTTTTCAGGCGATAATATAACATTGTTGTGTCTTTTGACAAATCTTTTACAAAAGGAGCAATATAATTTCGACTACCTAGAAATCTTTGAAGCTGAGTTATATATTATGATATCGAGAACTTTAGATGCAAATTCCATGCTTCGTTGGATTGGGATTATTTTTCCCTTTTCTATATTATGACTTAAGAATCTAACATTTGTCTGAAATATTTACATCTTGGCTTTAGATATAACAATCCCATGTTGTATGATAATTTTTTTAAATAACTGTAGATATTTAAAATGCATTTCTAAAGTTTTGAAAAATACCAATATATCAAGGATATAGACAATAATGAAATTACTATAAGGATTAAAAATGTCCTTCGTGATTTTTCAAAATTTAGGAGGAGTATTTTTCAATCCAAAAGGCATAACATTCTATTCATATTATCCCATATGAGCATTAAAGGCAGTTCTATAATGATCTTTTTCAGATATCTGGATCTACCAATATCCTGATTTTAAATTAAACTTTGAAAATACTATAGCATTATGTAGTATATTTAATAAATTCTTTTTATTAGGAATTGGGCACCTGATCCATCTTAGAACTTTAGTCATAGGCTTATAATTTATGACTAACCTAGGTACCCCTCTTTCTTGTTAGCATGTTTATTAACATAGAAAGCTCTACATGACTATGGTGATTTAGAAGGCCTTATTAACCCTTTTTGAAGGAGTGTATCAATCTCCTTTTTAAATAATTCTAACAATTTTGAAATCATTTTATAGGGTCTTGCTTTAGTGGGAATATTATCCTCAACAAAACCTTCCTAATACGGAAGACTGACAATATGCTTTTTCTTTTCCCATAATTGGTTTGGGTGATCCCCAGATATTTGTAATGAAAATAGATTTTTTATATTTGATTTCATTTCGGACTTTATTATCCTGAAGAATACTTTCAATCGTAAGGCTAGAAATTTCATGTTGTATGAAATCAATTTATTTATTCTTTGAAGATATCATGTCAGTAATTCCATATATAAACTTTGAAAAAGGTTGTGATATAAAATCAAACCATACTTTCTTATTTTCAAAAGTACTCATAAAACTTGTATGATCGCAATAGGTTATAGGATGGATGTTCCAGGAAAAAGATATGCCCAAAATTATTTGATTTGAGATATTTTTGACTAAAATAAATGTTTTGGGAATACAAGTATTATTTGTACTAAAAGAAGGTTTAGGAATTTTATAATCAATATTCATTTTATGACCACTAGCATTTCTAACAATATGAGTAGTCTTCTTAAAAGCAATTCCAACATGACTCTGATACCAAACCCAAGTATGGAAAGCAACATTTCTATCATTTAATGGAAAATTTTTACAAGATAGGAAAGAAAATAAGAGTACAAAATAGAAAATAAAGATTTGGTGGCCAAAACCTGCCTTCAAAAAGAAATAAATGACCCTTTTTAAAGCGATCAAAATGATAAAACAAAATACTATGACATCATTACTTATGTCACCATAGACATATTGGTACGATTTCATTATTAAAGAACGATTACAATTAAAAACTATTATTAAAGATTCTTTCTTTACAAATTCCTCTTTATCTCTTATATTTTTCTTTTTCCTGTGTGTTTTGCTTTTGTAGTGGAGTATTCTGCACCTGTGTCTTCTATGCCTTTATCTTGAAGTTGTTGGATAAATGTGACAATGATCACATATTTGGGACTATCAACCTTTTGTGACTTTCCTGCTAGACAGAGATCTTTATTATTAGATGTTGTCGTGGAAGTAAACATATTATTTGGCACATCTATTCCCACATTTTTCTTTAAATTATTCTTCATTTCTGCCATATATGAGGCAATAATATTTTCTTTGGTTAGAACACCCTTTTGAATTAAAACTTTCTGGACAAGAACTTAAAAGGACTTGCTTCTTCTTGAATTTTTCTTATATGATCCTATTGCTTATGAATTTCAATGACTAATTTAATTTAATCAATTATTTCCTGACCAATAATTTTATTATCTTGATCCTTTTGGAGTAATTTACTCTAGAACTTTCTATGAAATTTTCTTCGTAATATAGAGAATTCAGTTTGGTTATTAACCTTAACTGTCCATCTCATAATCCATGGGACAGAAATTTCCATAAAAAAGTACATTAGGGTGATTTCTTGAAAAAATATATCCCCTTGTTGAGCCTTTATTATTTTAGATGAGATATTTATCCATTCAGAGTATAATCCCTTATATGTTTCAAGCAAAATTTCCAGCTTTGGACCATATAATGTCCATCATTTACAGAACCAGTTCGGAATATAATTCTGGCTAAAAACATTTGAACATATTTTTACGAACCATGAATGTTTTCGATTAGAATTCTCATATAATAGTGCTTTATTAAATCCATCAATATAATCCCAATAACTTAATTTAATCATTACATTCAGGGTGCATATACTGCCTTTCACGTATGTTACTAATTCCCCATTCCTCTGGTGTATAAACCTTTTTTATTGTTATCTTAGAAAAGTTATGAACATTCTTTGTATTGGCAAGATAGTAGTGTTGGAATTCTACCGATTGTATACATGTGAGTATTATCTCATGATGCATTCTCTATTTGTATGATGTAGCAACATATGATCCTGTGTCTAAATAAAGACTCATAAATTGTCATGGGTCATCTTTCCATTGGAGGTCATTATTCTTAGACCCCGTAATTAACTAAATGGAGGTCAATTGCTCATTCGGAAAAATTATTGTGATTGAGGTATATTTTAAATT
>JAABOM020059663.1:0-12583 GCA_011800125.2 Solanum clarkiae
CCAAATACAGATTTTAATTTTAGATAATTAAATTTTTATTTTTTAAAAATAAATAAAAATAAAAGAATAAAAACAAAAATGAAAGAAAGAAAAGAATTTTAAAAGTTTCATTTAGTTACATGCTATAATTATGCCGATTCCTTATCATCCCTCGGGAATTGAAGAGTATGATTACAACTTTGCAATTACACTCAATTCCTCTTTGTCAAGTAATTATTGGGCCTACCAAACAAATAAAAGAGTTTAATCTACCTAATTATACCAAATCCCAATTACATGATAACTTTCCACCTATTGATGTTTGAGTTAATGAAATAGAAGGTTAATAAATTTATTAATTAAAACTCAATATTGATTATTTATTTGACATAACATAAAATTATATATTATGAATTATTGAATTTGCAAAATAATGAACAAAGAAAAACTAGAAGGGGATATATACGAACGAAAAAATATAGCATTAATTATACAAATCACATACGATAAAGTGATAATTCCTTTCTATACAAACTATTTCCTGAATTACTTAAAATCCCCTAAAATTAAGTCATTCGTGATACTTTAGTGGGTGACTGATACTTGTCGAAAAAATAGAGAATTGGGCAGTCAGTAGAAAACGAGATTTAATTGAAATTATGGCGATTTTCAGTTTTAGAGTTCAATTAGTTGTCAATCATTATGCATCAGTCAATTATCCACAATTAATTTCAGATTAAAGCTAACTCATAATTAATTTTCACATTATTATTTCTTTCCTTTTCAAAATTTTCTCTCTTTTTCAAAATTAATTTTCAAACAATTATTTCTTTCCTTTTCAAAATTTTCTTTTCATTCTTTGTCCCAAAATTTTTTTCTAAATTGATTTCATCTATTTGATCAGTGAACAAATTTCAATAAATTCTCAAACAATAAGTGACGGTTCCAACACTCATCAAGATGAGTCCATTGAAGAAGATTCACAAGAAGAGACAGAGGTTATCAATAATATAATTTCAACTTCAAAATTCAAAGTCCCAAAACGACATGCAAAAAAGGAGAAAAAGAAAGAGCTCATTACCACTCTCCCTTTGTTGTCAAAAGTGATGGATACAAAAGCAATGACATAGTTGTTGGAGAAAATATTTCGTTTGTAAATTTGATTGACGCAATCGTGGCTGGACTGGATGCCAACAAAAAAAGGAAAAGATGTGTCTGTCTTTGATTTTTTTATGTTAAATAGATATGTCAAATGTTTTGGTACTTCTACTGTTGTTGTGAAATAGTGATGTTAATATTTTTGGTATTTTTCCAGTTAGTATTTACAGTAACAATAAAGATTTCAATCTTTGTCTTTTACATATGTTTTTTGTCAGTTAAATTTATTTACCTCATGATACCTGCATGCAGATGCTACGCAAAATTTTATACACATGATACTTGAGCCACTTTTCAATGTAAATTCTTGATACTTGCTTCAAATAAGATACCTGACCGCTAAAATAAATTTTTGTTTTGATATCTGATCATTATAACTATACCATGTATCAAATAGTATACTGTCAGTTGTTTGATACTTATTTCAATCTTTGTTTAAATCAGTAACTTTGTGAATTTTAATTTAGAATTTTTTTAAAGAATTTGTTTCAGTTTTCGAATTATTTAATAGCACTGAACCTATGGCTTTAAAATGAAGAAACAAATTGTGTATATTCAAGTATCAACATTATAAATCCACATATATGCATCTATTTAACATTCAAACTCTTAGGTAATTTTGATATCTGATGTAATACAACATTATTAGTATCATATTCTTTAAACAATGAGATACTTATTTCTACATTGGGTTTTGCATGTCGTTTTGGGACTTTGGGTTTTGAAGTTGAAACTACATTTTTGATGACCTCCATCTCTTCTTGGGAATCCTCTTCAATGGACTCATCTTGATAGGTGTTGGAATCGTCGCTTGTTATTTGAGAATCCATTGGAATTTTTCACCGATCAAACGGACGAAATCAGTTTAGGAAAAAATTTGAAACAAAGAATGAAAAGAAAATTTTGAAAAGGAAAGAAATAATTGTGTGAAAATAATTTTGAAAAGGAGTAAAAATTTAAAAAGAAAAGAATAATTGTGTGAAAATTAATTATGAATTAGCTTTAAATTGAAATTAATTATGGATAATTAACTAATATATAGTGATTAACAACTAATTTGACTCTAAAATGGAAAATAACCATAATAATAGGCTAGTAAAAATTGAGTGGGAAAGTTAATGCTAAGTATCATATGGGAGGAGAGAGAATATAAAAAAATGAGAATTTTATAATTTTTTTAAATGGTAAGAAATTTTGAAGATTATGATAAGATAAGTTATGTATTTATGTAATTTTTTCTAAAACATATTTAAGTTGTGTATTTATATAATTTTTCCTAAAACATATCATACACAACATATTTTGAGAAGACAAACACTCAATATACCTTAGACTTTTTCAAGCCACGAGCTGAAGGGGGATCCATTGATTGTTTTTACTATTTATCTTTCACTTACCTCTTCTTTTATTTTCTAATTTTTTTTTACTCGTAATTTTGGTAGGAAAAAAAATAACTCTTAAAACTATTCTTTAAAACTACTTGGTAGGTTCTCGGGAAGCCAGTCACAGGGTAGCATAGCTCCATCAAACCGCTATCCTACTTGTGCTAAGTGTGGTAAGTCTCACCCCGGAGAGTGCCTTCTAGGCACAAATAGTTGTTTCAAATTTGGTCAGGTGGGGAATTTCTTGAAGGATTGTCCTATGGGGAAGCAGAATATGAGAGATACCAGATCACAGACAGTCTCTTCAGCACCACAAGGTAAGCCACCTCACAGAAGTACTACAGCAGGGACAAGTGGGGGTACAAGTCGCTTGTATGCCATGGGCACCAGACAGGAGCAGGAGAACTCACCAGATATGGTTACGGGTATGTTCAAAATCTTTACTCATGATGTCTATGCATTACTATACCCAGGAGCCACATTATCATTTGTAACCCCATATATAGTTGTGAAGTTTGGGGTCAGTCCAGAATGCTTAGTTGAGCCTTTCAATTTTTCTACTCTTACGGGAGAGTCTATTTTAGCCCAAAGAATTTACAGGGGCGGTCCAGTCTCTGTTTATCATAAGACTATTGTAGCTAATTTGGTGGATTTAGATATGGTAGAGTTTAATGTCATCCGAGGCATGGATTGGCTTCATGTTGGGTATGCCTCTATAGATTGCAGAACCAGAGTAGTCAAGTTGTAGTTCCCTAACGAACCAGTCTTACAGTGGAGGGGTAGCTCAGTCGTTCCTAAAATTCAATTTGACTTTTATCTCAAACCTAGAAAGTTAATCTCCAAGGGGCGTATATACCACCTAGTCAGAGTTCAGGATTTTCGTGCTGAAGCACTATCTCTGCAGTCTGTCCTAGTTGTGAATGAGTTCCCAGAAGTTTTTCCTGAGGATCTTCCCAGAGTCCCTCCCGATAGGGAGATAGACTTTGGGATAGACACTCTCCCAGATGTTCAGCCTATCTCCATCCCCCTACCGCATGGCTCCTTCAGAGCTAAAAGAGTTAAAGATACAGTTGAAAGATCTTCAAGATAAGGGTTTCATTAGACCAAGCATCTCACCTTGGTGTGCTCCAGTTCTTTTCATGTGTAAGAAGGACGTTCTTTTCGGATGTGCATAGATTACCGTCATTTGAACAAGATTACCATTAAGAACAAGTACCCTCTTCCTAGAATGGATGACATATTCGACCAACTTCAGGGTGCTACCTGTTTTTCCAAGATAGATCTTAGATCCGGGCATCATCATCTTAAAGTTAGAGGAAAAAACATTCCTAAGATAGCTTTCAGAACCCGATATGATCATTATGAATTTTTTGTCATGTCCTTCGGGCTAACAAATGCACCAGCAGTATTTATGGATCTTCTGAAAAGAGTGTTGAGCCCATACCTAGATACATTTGTTATCATGTTCATAGAGGACATTCTGATTTATTCTAGTAGTAAGGAGGAACATGCAGACCATCTTAGAGTTATCCTTCAGACCCTTAAGGATCAACAACTATATGCTAAGTTTTCTAAGTGTGAGTTCTGGTTGGAGTCTGTAGCATTTCTGGGCCACATTGTGTCTGGTGAGGATATCCAGGTTGATTCCCAAAAGATTGAAGCAATGAAGAATTGGCCAAGGCCCATAACTCCCACAGAGATAAGGAGTTTCTTGGACTCGGAGGGGTACTACAGATGGTTTGTAGAGGGGTTTTCTTCTATTTTTAGCTCCCTTGACCAAGCTGACTCAGAAGAAGACCAAGTTTGAATGGTCAGAAGCTTGTGAGAAGAGCTTTCAAGAGCTAAAGACTAGGATGACTACAGCCCCAGTCTTATCCTTAACAGATGGAGTTGATGATTTCGTGGTTTATTGCGATGCTTCCAAAGTTGGCCTAGGTTGTGTATTAATGCAAAGAGGCAAGGTGATAGCATATGCCTCCAGACAGCTTAAGATTCATGAAAGAAATTACCCAACTCACGATCTTGAGCTTGCTGCATTGGTGTTTGCTTTGAAGATCTGTAGACACTACCTATATGGTAGGCACGTGGATGTATTCACGGACCACAAGAGTTTGCAGTATGTGTTTGGCCAGAAGGAGCTGAATTTGAGACAAAGAAGATGGTTGGAGTTGCTGAAAGACTATTATATGAGTATCCTCTATCATCTAGGTAAAACTAATGTAGTTGTTGATACTCTTAGTAGGGTGACCATAGGGAGCACAAGCCATGTTGAGGTTGAAAAGAAAGAGTTAGCTAAAGAGGTCCAGAAACTAGCCCGTTTGGGGATTCAAATTGAAGATTCTGACAAAGGCAGGGCCATTGTCAGAAATGTTTCAAAGTCATCCTTGCTGGTGGAAGTTAAAGGAAAGCAAGACAAGGATCCCACCCTTCTCCAATTGAAAGAAGATGTTCAGAAGCAGAAAGTATTAGTGTTCTCAAAAGGGGGAGATAGTGCCCTGAGATACCAAGGCGGGTTGTGTGTGCCAAATATTGACGGTCTTAGGGATAGGATCTTGGCTGAGGCTCATACTGCCAGATACTCTATCCATCCTGGTGTAACAAAGATGTATAGAGATTTGTGAGAGGTCTATTAGTGGAGTGGTATGAAGAGGGACATTGCAAAGTTTATGTCTAGATGCCCAAATTGCCAGCAAGTTAAGGTTGAGCAATAGAGGCCTTGTGGTGTATCCCAGAACATAGAGATTCTGTAATGAAAATAGGAGATGATTAATATGGACTTCATAATAGGCTTACTTCGATCCTGTAGACAGCATGATTTGATATGGGTCATAGTAGATAGAATGACCAAGTCAACTCACTTCTTACCTGTCAAGACGACTGACACAGCTGAGGATTATGCCAAACTCTATCTTAAGAAGATTATTAAGCTGCACGGGGTTCCTATATCCATTATTTCAGACAGATGAGCTCAGTTTACAGTGCAATTTTGGAAGTCCTTTCAGAAGGGGCTTGGTACAAAGGTGAATCTTAGCACAACCTTCCATCCACAGACAGACGGGCAAGCAGAGCGAACTATACAGACCTTGGAAGATATGTTGAGAGCTTGTGTGATAGACTTTAAAGGTAATTGGGATGATCATTTACCTTTGATTGAGTTCTCTTATAATAATAGTTTTCAGGCCAGTATACAGATTGCATCATATGAGGCTCTTTATGGGAGAAGATGTAGATCACCCATAGGATGGTTTGAAGTTGGTGAGGTAGGATTGATAGGACCTGATTTAGTCTATCAGGCTATGAAAAAAGTAAAGATTATTCAGGAGAGGCTTAAGACAGCTCAGAGAAGACAAAAGTCTTATACAGATGTTAGAAGAAGAGACCTGGAGTTTGAGGTAGGCGATTGACTATAATTAAAGGTATCTCCAATGAAGGGAGTTGTGAGATTTGGGAAGAAGGAAAAGCTTAGCCCACGATATATTGGGCCTTATCAGATTTTGAGAAGAGTGGGCAGTGTTGCTTACGAACTAGAGCTACCAGCAGAGTTGAATGCTCTACACCCAGTATTTCATATCTCCATGCTTAAGAAGTTCTTGGGAGGTTAGTTGTCCTGGTTGAAAGTGTGGGGATTAAGGACAACTTGTCTTATGAAGAGGTTCTGGTGCAGATATTACATCGGCAAGTTCGTAAATTAAGCACCAAAGAGATTGCTTCGGTGAAGGTTCTGTGGAGGATCAATTCGTGGAAGAAGCCACATGGAAAGTAGAAGCATACATGAAGGCCAAGTACCCACTCTTGTTCATTGGCCTAAATAAGGACTTTGAAGGTAACTTTCATATTTCACCTTGAAGAATTATGCTTATTAAGTTCGAGAATCATGTGTTTTGAGCTAATTTGTATGTATCGTTTTAATTCGAGGACGAATGCTCCCAAGGGGAGATATTGTAACACCCCGGTGAAATGACTAAAATACCCCTAGACTTGACCTTGCGTGTAATGTATCTCCCCATGCTCCATTTGCAAATTCGAGACCAGATTTGCGATCAGTGCAAAAATCGAGTCAAAAAATGATCTTGACTCGACAAAAACTCAAAAAAAACGCGAATTATTTTTTCTCAAAAATTTTAGAAATAGTGAGGAATCTGCATACTCTCCGCGACGTGGAGGGAACGCGGAACCACACTTAGAGGTTTTCCAAAATTTGACGAAAAGTTATTTTCATAAAAAAGTGGATTCTAATACTAGCGTACATCGCGCACTAGTGCAAATCGGAGGCAATTTTGGTTTTCTAATGCGGAGGGGCAATT
Source organism: Solanum clarkiae (assembly GCA_011800125.2). NCBI lineage: Eukaryota > Viridiplantae > Streptophyta > Magnoliopsida > Solanales > Solanaceae > Solanum > Solanum clarkiae. Next base: position 6,824 of record JAABOM020059663.1, read on the forward strand.
TCGACTTTACTCACACCCCATATCCTAAATTAATCCGATTTAAGTTGTAATTAGTCCCTAAACGTGATTTTTTCATTCATTCATTAGTTCAAAACAAGAAACCCTCCCTAGAAACTTCAAGCGTAAGATCAAGAGCGGGTAGAACCTTCAAGAGAATTTCTTCAATTCTTCAAGAATCCTCTCTCAGGTATGTAAGGCCACCCAAAAGTAATTATTTTGCTAATATTTGTAGAAATTGAAACTAGTTTTCACTTCATGAACTTTTAAGTGTCAAAGTTTACTGTAAACCTTGTAAGTGTATTAAATTCCATGATAATTTCATATATTCTTGATGGAGTTTTATGAAACCTTGGTCTTACTGGTATCCAATTTGAGATTTATTATTAAGTTTATATACGTTTATGATCAAGATTTATGTTTATTTAGTTTTTTTGAAAATCTTGATATTAATTCAAGAAAAGAAAAGACTAGTTTGAGCATCTCTTGAGCTAAGTTCAAGAATATGATTTAAATATTTACCCTTGCATATTAGCCAAGCAATCTAGCATATTTTGGGATCACTGAGTTGATTCTAATTATCAATAAGTTAAAGATTTCCGCGAGAAAGCCAAGAAAAGTTAAAGCTAGATTAAGTCCCCGAAAGATAAGATTTCAAGAATTCATTCTTTAAAAGTTATAAGCTATATAAGGTATTTTAGGAGTAGTATTGAGCACCGATATGGGTGAGAGTAGAATAAATTACTCAAACTCATAAACTATGTAGCCAGCATAAGATAGGATTGTACTACAGTACCTTCCTCATTAGCCACTGAGATGGCCCAATTTTGGGATGGATCCACTCCCCTAGTATTCGCCCCATACCCCGGCAAAGTACGAGACGACTCTGGCAGCGTGGGCAAGACGTTGTATCACCATGAAGCTCATAGTGGTGGTTGTCAGTTAGAGAAACTCCCTAAGATAAGAAACTATGATTTTCTTACTAGTTTTCAGCATGTTATTTTCAGCACACCAGTCATTATGGTTAATGCTATTTAATTATGAATCATGTTTATGTCTTTTGAGAAGCATTATATATATCATTTTACTGTTTTGGCCATCTTACATACCATACATTTCACGTACTGACATCCTTAGGACCTGCATCATTTTATGATACAGACACAGGTGACTGAGTTTCTCAACAGTCGCTCCGTTGAGAACTTGCTAGCTTCCAGACAATGGTGTGCCTCGTTCCAGTCCGAGGTTCTGTAGTTCATGTCATGTTATGTCATTTCAATTTTATTTTGGTTTTGGCTACTTGGGACCTGTCTCAGTAGTCTTTTCAGACAGTTTAGTAGAGGTTCCACAGACCATATGATTAGTATTTCAGTTTTACAGTTATTCAGACATTGCTTTAAATATTTTCTTATTTAATTATGCAGACAGTTCAGCTTATCTTATTGCTTTTATGGCCTTTTCCATCATTATTAAGTCTTCCGCTGAGTAAGTAGCTAGGCCAAGTGGTTCGCTTGGGATCAAAAATGATTTTTGAGTGCCGGCGACATCCAGGATATAGGCTCAGGGTGTGACAGTACTTTCTGGCTTATGGGAGCTCAATTGGGGTCTAGTTATTAGGTCTTGTTTGTCTTACACCCGCATATATATATTTGTGCTATTCTTGTATTCGACTTCTATCTGTGGTTTATTCTAGTATTTCCTATTGTATTTACTATTCCTACTTATTCTACCTATGATACCTACTGGTATCCTTTTTAATCTGGTACTCACACTGCACTTTGCATCTACTTCGTCATGCAGGTTCGAGCACTAGCTATTGGTGGTGATTTTAATCTAAGCCATCTTGCAGCAACCATCTTCAGAGACTAGGGTAAACATCAGGCGTTTTGGATCATTATGATTTCCTTCTGTATCTATGGCCGGTCTTTTATATTTTTAAGACTGGCCTTAAGTATCTAGGTATTTCTTGCCCACTTTTGGAGCTTGTATCTATTGTCCTAACAGCTCTGTACTTATGATTTCGAGATTGTGGGAGGATCCTTTTTAGTTTTTTTTTTTTTGTATATGTGTGTGTGTGTATATATATATATATATATATATATATATTCCTATTTTGCTATTTTTTGTTTCTTTACATGTTAATCTTGTTATCTATTAACTCTTGGTTAGATTCCGCCCACATACCCATTACTAGTACTTCCAGATTATGGATTGACTTACGTGCTGGCAGGTTATGATTGGTACCATCATGACTCTGGAAATTGGATCGGACACTATCCCTCGCCCCCTCACTTCTTTTTTTTTTTTTTTTGCCTCCTCTCTCTCTTAATACAAATATAAATTATAATAATTAATTATATAAATATAAATGTTAACTGTTGTTTATAAAAATATAAATGATAAATATTAATTACACAGATCCTCCAGTAATACAAAATACAAATACATATATTTTTTGATACAAATTGTATTTGTTGATTCAATTTATTCATTGATACAACTTGTATTCATTATTACCATTATATTCATTGATACATATACCTATTAATTACATATATACTAGTATTGTCGAGTAGATATATAAATACAATCGATGATACATATTATACATACTAGTTACATATATATACTTATCCAACAGATATACAATTATAATTTGTCTCTCTCCTCTCGTTGCTCCCCCCCCCCCCCTTCCCTCTTCCTGTATCACTCGCCTCTCTCCTTTTTATAACATATAGGTACAAATCGTAACTAGCAAACTATAATTATATTTGCCCCATTATGTTTCAAGTATTTGTTATTTTTGAAAATTACTCTTTTTAAAAAAATAAAATATTTTTATTAGGAATATAATGTGTTTAAAAATTAAATTAATAATATATTTTTTAGCAAAAGGATATTTTTGACCCATTATGTAATAATAGGGAAAGTTTTTGACCAAACTATCAACATAGAGGTATTTTTAGGCCCAAACTATTGATGATAGAAATATTTTTAAATTTAACTGTTAACTAATGATATTTTTGTGCAATTTTACATAGTTTAAGGACTTTTTTTTTTTAAAAAAAAAAGCTTTTTTCCCATTTATTTTCACCAAATTAAATGTGTAATTTCAAGATAACAATTTCAATTACTATATATTGACATTGTAGTTATCATTTTATATAATTTAATAAGTGAACTGTATCTCATTTTATGTGTGTTAGTTATCCTAAATTGCATCTTTATCATTGGGGTGGAGCGTAAAAATTATTTGTAATGTTGTATGATTATGATTAAAAATTTCATAAATCATACCATGATTTAAATATTTAAAATTCCAATTGAGGGGGGAAGTTTTATTTATTTATTTACATAAGTATAATTACCGTGATTCAATTCCAATTGAGGAGCTGTTTTAAAGGCTCCTTTTAATAGCAACAGCTCTATCTTGTTGAATTTGAACTCTACTTACAGAATGCAATTACTAGTTTAGTTACCGTTTAACCACAAAGAAGGCTCTTCAATTGGTTGATTTTTAATGATTAAAAGCTGACATTTTTAGGCTCCAATTAATTCGCCTTTAATCCTGTAAAGGTAAATATCTCGTCATATGCATACTTGAAAATAATTTCATCCTTTGACATAAAACTAGACTACTTAAATTAACTCTTCAATTTCTGATTCAAAATTAATCTTTGCGTCTCAAATAATAGCATGTCGTATTTTATATATAGATAGAGAGAGAGTGTGTGTGAGGATTTTTGACTGTTTTATCATTATTTATTTCTTAATAAAAGTTAAGATAATCTCGCTTCATTAATAGTTACTCTACTGATGTGTTTGTAACTTTCAAGAATAATAAGTAAGTACAAGTAAAATAATAAAATAATTAATTTTATTTTAAATTTTAAAATGATAAATAATTTAAAATAACTATTTTAAAAATCACAACAACTAATTACTCGTGTTGATTTTTAAAATTTCTAGGATTTGTATGATTATTTTAGAGGTGGTTTAGAGATAAGAGAGGACCCCTACCACCCAGCCCCATCCCAAACCCAATTCATCCGTGGCATTTACATGAATAATTAAAAATAATCTTTACTTTGAGCGTCCTAATTATATATTATAACTATCAAATCAAGTAACAAGAATGTTCTTTTCGTACTCATAACTATACAATAGCATAAGTTGTTACAAATTCGAGAATAACAAAAATAATAAATAAATAACAAGTATTGTATAATTGCACCTCCCAACAAGATATGTTTCTGCCAGCTAAATGTTGGTGTGGCTAACAAACTTAATATTCTATTATTCAACAATTAGCTAGCTTTAATATAATTACTATATCGGTTATATAAGCAGATTAAATGAATAACTGCTACATATTCTTTGAGGCTACATGCAGTGTACCTTGAAATAAAAAATTAAAACAATACCACGTAAATCAACTTTTAGGCCTCTATATTGCAATTCAAAAAGAATCAAGTTCACCAATTGACTAGATGTAAGTCTTCCTCAAGTCTAAATTTCATTAAGTTCTAGCACTATATAATTGATAATCTTTTATATTGATAGAGAAAACTATATGCAAGTTTTTTTTTATGCATAAATAAATGAAAAGGAATTTACTTATGTATACTGATATATAATAGAAAAGAGTTTTATATTATCGTTTTAATTTAATACTCTTCCTATTTCAATTTAAGTATCTTAATTCTTATTTGAAGAGTCAAAATATATTCTCTTTAATTTGATCCTTTTTTTCAAATATTTCTAAACATTTTTTTTATTATTAACTACCGTGAAATGTAGTAAGTCTTAATTAAGTAGTAGTTTCTAAATATATAAATTTTATTATAAAAAATAAAGATTTATATTTGAATTCAAACTCAACATTAGTTAATTTGGCCCTCACAAGCCAAATCAAGCCACGTGAAAAGAAAAAGTATATTATATCATGTTATTTATCTTATTTTCTTGAATGTTAATTTCATACATTTGGAAAGTCATTTGATAATTAGAATTGATATAATTACTAGGGTAATAATTACCAGCCTACTAATTATTATGTCATGTTTGTGTGCCGCAATATAATTACAAGTGTGTTATTTGATTTTACAAGTCTAATTACAAGGTTATATCAAATTTTAAAAACAAAAGTTAATTGTCTACTAAAATATATATGCGACAAATAAGAATATTTATAAATAATATTAAATTAAATATTTAAGATATATCTTGTCTTTTAAAATATATTAATTAGTAAACGTATGTTCTTAACTAATACGAGTATTATAAAAAGAATTAACATATATTTTTTAATTTAGTATAGTTTAATTAAACTATTATGAAAACTAAAAACATAGAATTTATGCGAACATCATGAAATGAATGTTTGACAAAATATTACATATTATAAATATAATGTCATGAAAAATTATTAAGATATTTGACAAGAAGATAATTTATCAAATATAACTAAAAAATAAATGAGTTGTAATGTGAAAAACTACTAAAACAAATGAAACTAAAAGTATAATATAAGTCCAAAAGTCAAAATAAAAAAAAATTAACATAATACTCTTATGTTAAATTTTAACTTAAATTATATAAATATTATTTAGAAGAAAAAAACATAAGTTCAACTTTTTTCAACGATGGACGCAATTTTGATTTAAAATTAGAATACTAATGAAAAAAATAAACATAGAATAAATAAATTAAAAAGATAATATGAAAAATGCATGGAATCACATAAAGTAAATGTTGAGAATG
>JAABOM020059664.1:0-12582 GCA_011800125.2 Solanum clarkiae
GTGCTTTTGTAAGCATACTCATAGAGAAGAGAGAAGGTAAGGTCGCGGCCGACTGGTTGGCATCTGAAGCTCTGAAGTTCATCAACAGCTTTTGACTTGTCTGCCTGGACATAAGATACCCAAAAAGGAAGAAAGAAAAGGAAAACGTTATTGTAAATGGCACAAAAAATGGACTCTCTCAACAAATAATTGTGTAAATTTCAGGAATCTGATTCAAGATTTACTTAGATAAAGGTTTATTCCGAATCGCAGACGGACCAATGGGAATCGAGACATCACCGTTTGCGGGAGCAGTAGAGATCAATATGATGTCTGCTGACCAAAGGAAGTTGCCTGACCCACAAAAAGAGTTGGAGGCATTGAGCACATCCCATCCCACAAGAGTCAAGCCCTGAAAGCATGGCAAGTCATTTGCCAAGGCCATTACCAACAACAGGATTACGTTCGAGATGTGAGATGTCAACTTGAAATCTCGATGAATTGAGGAGAAGCATCTACCCTTTTGAAAAAGGGTGGAATGGCGACCTATGGTAAGAGAGCCTTTAGCACATGAGCGAAGGATGACGAATGATTCAATTGCCCTCTCTACTCAATTGATTGAATATAGTTGCGTGAAGCAGCATAAGTGCTAACCTGATCTAAGGAAAGAGTGAGAACGTGAAAGCAAGGCCATTCCGAGGCCTCAAGCGTCTGTAGGCCTATAGTTATAAGGCATCTAGAAGTCCTGTTTTCGGCTAATCATAACCAGAACTCTTAAGTCAGGGGGACAAGACTAGTTCATTGACCCAGACCATAGCCTGAGATTGTAGGGAGGGGGCTTGGCACACTGGGAAGAATCTTCTAAAAAACATACTACGGCTTAGCACACTAGGAGTGGGGCTCAATTTATTCCTTAAAGATTGGAGGGAATAATGATTTTCACTATTCGCCAAGAGCGTCTCTTCAAGCTGATGAGGAGAAATTGAGTATAAAGAAAATGACAAAAGAAATCTCACACGGAGATCAGTATACCTATAGTTCTATATGAAAAATAGATATATAAAAATTCAATAAATTTGTTTTCAAAAACACGGGGATTTCAGAGGCGAACGACGACATAAACATTCCCCAAGTCATCCATGGCGGTCGGGCAAGCTCTCCGTCGAGCTGCCGATTTCTCTCCTATCCTAATGACAAAACTGAATTCAAAGGTTCTTTCTCTTAAGACGAAAACGTACGATTGCAGTCACGAAGGGTTTCCACCTTATGTCATCATTTTCATGCATTTTTGTTAAGTAACATGAGCACCTAGGGAGACCGGAGAGCTGTTGGCGAGGCAGAAGCACTGTTAACTGGGGGAATGCTTTCTATTCGGCCTTTGATTCGATGATGCCTGTTGTTGTGGTAGAATAGTACTCCACCATCCAATCTGAGTCCCGATCGGTGACAGCGGCTGATTGCTTTTTCTTATTGGGGTTTTTTACTTTCATTCCTGTTCCCTGTTCTATAGAGCAATTTATCCCTGACTATCTTAGAGGAAGATTTCTCTCTTCTCTACAAAGACACTCGGAACGCAGTTTGGTCACAGTCAATGGGATAATACAACATGAAGACAAGACGCATTAATATTCACAAACAAAGACGATACTAAATGGGCTCCTCTGTTGTGCCGTACTGCTTGCTTTGAAACCTATTCGGATGGTGCGATATACGATACGCTTTGCTTTCTTATTGCGTGAAAGTACTTGAGCAACCGTCGGGGAAGACTTTTAGCGGGGACGGCAGTGGAGTCGTCCGTCTTATCTTAGAAAATGCCTTATTAAGGTCCCATCCATTGTAACCCTTACATTGCGTTCTAGCGAGTTTTAAGTTTTATTATTCGTTTCATGTGGATTCCCAGTAGGTAGGGCTTCCATTAGTATAGTACTGTGTGCTTGTGCAGGTGAAGTGAAGCTTTTGTTGATTGATTCCAGATAGGTCTCTCGAGTGTCTTCATTCTCGCTCTCATCTATTTTACGTAGATGATTGGTCTCGAGCGTGAAACTCCCCGGGGATTAAAAAAGAAATTCGACTTCTCCCTGACGCCAATAAGAAAGGATGGTGTTTTTAGGTAAGAAACCACGCCAAACAGGCTAATTCAGTAGCAAGAAAAAAGGAAGAATGGAAGCGGGGTGGCCAGGTGTGAAGAGAAAGCATACAACGGAGTAGCCAACTCAGAGAAAGAGCAGGGGCACTAGCTTTGAAACAAGGTAACAGGAGAACCTTCCTAATCTTTGACTTTGAAGTGGGAATGGTCAGAAATAGAGAGAAAAAAATGAAGAATATGTTAATGGTCAGAAGGGCTCAAGTAGGCTGCAGGAAAGCAGGTAAGACAACGACGAACTCGGACATGAAATGAAGTATGGACTTTTTAACAAAAGCAGGAGTCAAGTTTCGAGCCGGAATTCTTGGGCTTCTCTTGAGAATATAAAAAAGATCAGATGTTAATGATAGCATTGTCAACATTTGTCCCTTGAGAAACAGCAAGATAGGCAAAAAAGCATAAAGAAAGCAATGGCCACATCTCTCGATGAAAAGGCCAGCAAAGAAAAGCCCCTCTTCCTTCCCCTTCGGGCAAGCAACTTTCCTTCTTTTGCCCTCTCTCCTGCCCTTTACTTTATGGCATGGAATTTTGGAGTGAATTAGTGCAACAAAACAAGGAAAGAAGGCTAAGAGATGACTCGTAATCGATCCGGCTGTTGGACCTAAGATCCGGCCACTATTCAATCAAATGATATGATGAGCATGTTTCCCATCTCTTCTCGAGAAACAAGTGGGCTATTACTTTGCAAAATTGTGCTCAATTTCGTATGTGGCAATTCCGCCAAGATCTCTTTGTTAGTTGGGGGAAAGATTTCGCCCGAATCAGATTTTTTGAGGAACGTATCGAGAGAGAATTGGATTTGGTTAGACAACGTGTGGTTCAGATATTTCATAACTTTTTCATCGAAAGGCAGGCCAGGGGGATTAATGATACTATATTGGTTTCATCGCCCCCAGCAGATCAAACAACAGATCTTTCCACTAATGGTTTCATTCTCCCACCGAGAGGATCAAAAGCGCGATAAAGAAAGATAGATTCACAGTGGGGTGACGTGCCTAAGTTCCCTAAGTTAGTTAGCGAATACAAGTTGCCTCACCTTAATGACTTCGTTCAGGAGAGACGGAGGTTCGGGAAGAGCTCGATAAGGTTGAGAAAGAGCGTAAACTCTTATTAGTCAAGCCTAAAGGCCCGTTACTAATATAATAGAAGGTAAGACCGGCTTTCGCGCAACAGCTGCGGCCTTGCTTCTTGCCCATAGAGAGTTAGGATATTTTGTGAGCTCCTTCACCTAGTGGAAACCTCCACTTTTCGGCCGTAATCCTGTGCTTTACCAGCACATTCAATAGATTCCACCATGAACCGAGAGCGGCCGAAGACATGCAGCTTCCATTTTAGGGGTACATAGTCACGTGTTGAGCAAAGAGGTATATATCATACTCATTAACAAGCGCAAAGTGCGGCATCCGCTTGAACGGGGAGTCGAATTCCCTAAAACAAAGATACGCATGTCAAGAAACAACGTGAAGGCACCCCTATTTCGCTGTCTAGGGAGCTGTTGATTAATGACCTAAAAAATGCGTGACGTTTGGGAAGCATGAGCAACCCTTCGTGCACGAGATAGCAACGACAGGAGATTGACCGGTCGGGGTCGAGTGATCTCAAGGGTTTAGGGGTGCTTCTCCTGCTGCGACTACCCTTCTTCTATTTGAAAGGTAAAGGCCCACCAGAGAGAGAGGCAAGTGCTTCCATGAATAAATGCGGTAAACCAATCAATCTTTTTGTTACATATCGGGGACAAGGAACCAGCCCAGCTAACTTGATTTCCCGAAGAAAAGAGGGGTCGTTCTTCCAATATTAAACTCCTAGCTCTACCTCTCTTTTTTCAAAAGTATATAGAAATGGTAGGCACTGGGATGAGTGAACTACCCGGGGAGAAAGGGGCAACCTCTTTATAGAAGGGAAGGGAAAGGGTTATCCACTTATAATGATTGTAGAGTATCTCGGGGTTGGAAGTCTAATAGTAGAGGAATATTACTGATTATCTATGAAAGAAGGCTTTTCAAAATGATAAAAAAATATTATCTTCAAGATAGAGAGCCCCCCGCCTGCCTTTCCAGATACGAGTGAGTGAGCGCTTTTTCTGCTGTGACTGAATGACCTCTCCATTTATTTTCAAGCTTGCTCTTCAAACCGATCTATGCTCTCCTCTATGAAAAGGTTCTTCCGTAATCACTCTAAATAAGACACCCATTCTCTTTTCATCTGAAAGGGGAATGGCTGGCCTTCCGTTGGATTTGTCGATTGGAATTATTAGCTAGTACATCGCTTGTAGCCCAAGCTAATACCTGGTTCTATATGAATTATAGGAAGACTTAAATGAATATTTATTCAGGGACTTGGTTTCCAAGTTGTTGTATAAGATAGGGTCATTTGCCACAAGATCCTAGGCCGAAAGATACATCCGACCAAGAAACCATCCCTTATCTTTTGCCGAGTCGGGTGGTCAAGAGCTCTCTTCCCAATGGTTAACCGGATCTTTGTGTTCTGCCAACAGGATCTTTGTTCGTTAACTGCACCAGGCGAAACTGCTTATACCACTCACTAGCCATTATAGGCTCATTTTGTTCCATCCTTTGGTTCTATCTTTCTACCTTTTGAGTAGAAATCAGCAATATGGAAATCCATTTATAAGAATGTTTTGATCCTCTTTGAGTTGAACTATGTTACACTATTCGTTGTTACTCATTTCTGTAGCATAGTTGAAAATAAGTTGTTCGTGTAACAATGTTACACTTCACAGAAGTAACATAGTTACACGAACAACGAATAGTTCAAGAAGAGTTCAACGAACAACTCATTCCCATTCAGTTGCTAAAAGATAGCGATAAGGTTTTCTAACAATGGCAGATCAAGCATTGAACTACTTAATAGAGCTAATATAGAGCTAATTTCCATTCTTGCTTTACCCGCGTTTATTTTGATAATTGCCACTTGCCGCGTCGCTAGGTTGCGCTCATTAACCCCAAAAACCTTGTAGGAACGGGTGGATGCATCAATCTCTAACAAAAATTACAACGGATAGTAACCCCGCTATTTGAATAAAATAATGTGATATTGTCACCTGGCAAAAATGGCTATGATGTTATTGAGTTTCTTGTTCCTGGAGATAACGTACAGTTACTAGCGAAAATGTATACTAATTTATCCCAGTTAAGTGTTGAGAGTCATACCTACCTATTATTTATTCAGGCAATAAATACCTTGTGAGACTAATATAACCTACCTATAATCCTGCACTAAAAAAAACGAAGATCGACACAACCTAACAATACATCCAATACCAATCTTACACTCCTTTCTACTATTCTGAAGTGTGGGAAAATAAAAGGGTCCCGTCCACCGGATTACTTCAGTCAACGAGAGTACAGGAACCGTGTAAAAGAAAGGGTCGAAAACTACATAGATCTGACACTTCCCTTCCTTTATCTGGGAGGTAAGTTATGTAGGCATACAACTCAACCTAGGAGTGGAAGCCACTCTACTAAAAGGTACGTAGTTGACCTGCCCAAATGATGTTCAATGGTCTCTACCCAAGTAGTTGTATCCAAAAGACCCACAACTAGTTAATCATGCTATCCTTACCTTCTAACTAACCTCTTCAATTTCGCTTATCCTAACAGTAATAGATTAGGCGTAACTATTCAAGCTGGTTATGCATAGTTAGGTTGTTCACACAAGCAGCGTGATGTGATTCTAAGGGTGTTCACAAGGAAGTTAGTTTGCTCATTAAACAAGCATGATAGCCTTCACTCACAGAAAAAGTAGTGCAGAGAACTAGTTAGAATTGTGTCTGCCATCCAATTCGTGACATGGATGATCCGCTGAACCCATTGTTGACTTCACCACGATCGATTAGGTAAAACAGTTCTGCAAAATTAGTTTGTTCATACAGGCAGCGAGGTTATAGTAGTCAAAAATCTGTCAGCCATGCAATTCGTACAACATGGAGATATTACTCTACCACTCTATAAGTGGAGGCTCAATAAGTGTCGTCTGTATCAAATTCAAACAAAAGAAATTGAGTAATAGAACGTATAACTATGGATGGTGCAAACAGGCTTTCTGCAATTTCTGCCGAAATGGGGCAACTCCAAAATGAAATTCAAGAGCACCATAGAGTGCTAAACTCTTTTTTGAGAAGTGTTGGAACAATGTATCCTGCAAGGAAAGAAGCGTGCATTCGCGCTACCAAAGAGAGCATAGAGGGTTTGGAGGAGAGGCAGCAAGCGTTGCGAGCGGAGCAGCAAACGCTCATTGTTCATGGAGCACTCGGCCGCTTGGGAGACTAGAGTAGAATAGTCCGTCGACTCTTTTTAGTTTGTTCAATAAGTGTCTGAGACGCGAAGTAGTGTTTTTCTTCTTTTTCTTTGTTTGGTGGAGATCTAGTCCTATTCTCAGTGTCTTTGTTTGCATGTATCACTAGTAGTCTTCCGTTGTTCACTTTGTAATGTTGTTTGGCTAGTTTGTCTATGCGCGTGTGAGCTTCCTTATTCCCATGCAATGGTAGAAAGTGGACAGATGCCATCGAATCGGATGTGAACAACCGCTCTTAGAGTTCGAGAATCCAAGCACTGGCAAATCAGCTAGCGAACCAAGTCCTATAGCCATTCCTCTTTCTGGTAGCAATCCGATCTCCGGTCAATGGTACTACTGAAAGGAGACTGTCGTGTCGTCCAGCTTAATTGACCAATCCTAGCCAACCAAACAACTATTGAGAATGGAACAAATGGGTGAGATTGAATTCTTCTCTGTCAACCCTTGCTCTTGCCTCGGCTTCACCTTCCGCCTTATTAAGCTTTGGACTTCCACCTTAAACTAAGCACCTAGCTGGTGGTACGAGACCGACCTTCTCTTTTGTTTGTAATTGGACTTGCCCGGAAGAAAGGAAGCTTGGTGTGAGACCCCTTTAGATTAGGGAAGAGCTTGTTGCATATGCGTAGGAAAGGACCCCAATGCGGTGTGAGAAAAGCCCCCACTTTACTTCGGAATGCCAACCTCCCTAAGCTTAGCCCTTTACGACCTTTTCCATTCATCGGAGAAGACTACGTCACCTAAATAAACAAAAAAGAGGAAGGCATTTCTCACTGTTGGCTAGCCTGAGCTCCTCACTAGATTTTATCTGAGATGGCGAGAATTCTTTAGTAAAGGCATGGCTTAAGCCCACTCGGGACGGGAGGTTTTTCAACGACTATTACAGCTCATAGAACCTTGAGGATAGCTAGGATTGGTCAACGACTATTCCGTCCCTAAAGCTAGCTCCTACTCCTCTTGACGGATAGGATCCTCGTTGTTCCTTTTTACATAACATTCTCGACTGCCTCCGGTCCGATAGGTCGATCGCCCTCTAGCCAGTAACTAGCCCAGCTATGGAGCTAGGTGTACACCGCCACGTCGAGACTCCCTTTTGAAAGTGAGATACCGGCTTTCATAAGAGGGAATGATCACTCGCAGAGCAGTGTTCATCTAACTAGAAATTTCATAAGAGAAGAAGAATCATAGCGTAGGGTCGACATAAATAATCGATTAAAATAGTCTAATGAGAAAGCCTCTGTTCACGTTCGTAGTTGCAATAAGTTTTTTTTGTTTCGAGATTGGCTTGGTCTTCCGTCTACCCTAATGAAACCTAAAATCTCACTCCCTCGCTTTCTCCTTTTGATACACTAGCTTGCGCATCTTTTCTTTGGCACTCATCCTTGGCTTGGGGAGTGCTCTCTCTCTTCTGTGTCAGCGAAGGAAGGATAAGAGCAATTGGTCGAATGATTGTTATTCCACTTACGGTTACAGTGCTCTATCAAAGCAGAACAAGTCTAATACTCCAGCCCTGGTTTTCAGGGATTCCATTTCGATCTAAACCCTGAAACCCATATCTTTATATACGAAATTCCTTCTTTTTTTTCCAAATTCCTTTTCTTACAGTCAAGTGGTTGAACGCCCCTTTCTTTCTACTAGTTCTTACCTAAGCAATTTGCAGGAAGTAAATGAAGTCTTTCCTTCCGAAATCCACTCCTGAAGTCACGTCATTCAATACTGGGACTGAATCAAAAAGATGGCTTTCGACTTGCTCTTTGCCCAAACCCTCCTTCCGACTTAGTTAGAAATACCAACCCTAAATAGCTTTAGCATTTCTTGAGTTGAAAAGGTATTTATAGATTCTAGAGCTCAGGGGAAGGTTTGGAACCCTAGTGGCAGAATGGAATCAGTTTACCGAGTTGACTTCCATACTAACACGAGTAGTTTAACTCATCATGATCTCGTAATGGCATTGAGAATTGTTTTTGCTTTTTTTGCTAAAAACTTTGGAAAAAGTCTTCAAAGAGCCTTTGCATAGTTTACAAATTTTGCTTAGTAGGGACCTAAAGACAGGAATTTCTTTTCTCAAAGTCAGACCACGCCTTATGACGAAAGGGGGAGAAAGGATGGATCACCCGTCGATCTGTGATCAAAGAAAACTATACCTGAAAAATGGGATACAGATTGACAAGCACAAAAGGGTAGCTTGGCTATTAATCTACACTCATTGATGAGACGGCGACATAGAGAAGAAAGTATACCCTTTGTCACCCCCTTGTCACTTAAAAGTAAAGAAGATACACACTTTGGAATTGGTGGGATTTAGGATGGAATCGAATAGCGAATGCACTTGCGGTTAAGACAGGTCCTGCATCTCCTACCTAATGCAATTGATCGACCGGCCATTTCTTTCCTTCAATAATGCCTTCGCTTCACTTCAAGACGTTATTAACCAAGGGGGGCGCGGGATCAAGAAACTCTAGTAAATAAAAGAAAGACAATAGTAGTCCTCTCAATAGCCGAGGGCCCACTACCCTATATGCGCTTACAGAAGGAGAAAAGCTTGATTCTCATAGATTAGACAATACATTTATCCTTACCCCTATAGATCCACCTTTCTTCAAAATAAAGATACAGCAACTAAAAGAAAGCTAAATCGAATCGGAATAGGATAAAGAACGCACAAAGGATCAGAGATAAAGAGGATTCCAAAAGCTAAAAGCCTAGAAACATTATTGTCAGATTCAGAGGTAGCAGTAAGATCTCTGTCTCCAGAGAAGGCATGAGGGTTTTCTAAAAGTCTCCTCTCATTACTTATGGATAAAGCTCTTAAGCTTAAGCTTTTACGAACTGAAAGATCTTCCCATTCTAAATAAGAATGAGAGTCTTTCAACTAGATGTGCTCCTTTGGCTTGGTTTGAGAGAGAGAGCGTGAGACAGTTGGTCTAATAACTAGTCCAACTTCCTTATATCTGAAACCGATGACAGGATGTTAGGTTTAGTAAGGATACTTTTTTGATAATTTACTTCAACGAATAGACTGTTAGGCTAAGAGGAATAGGTTGGGATTGATCCCACCTTTGAAAGAGTGGTTTTGCTTTGTCAATACAACTTATCAAGTTATCAAGATGAATTGCCTTCTGTAAGGAGCTTGAGCCGTTCGTTTACTCTGTGTCTTATTACCAACGCGATGGATTGCTATTTGAAAACACTTTCAATACAAAAAGAGCTCCTTCTGGCTATACTCTAGTTGGACGTTTGAGAAGTCAGGGAGGCATGAAGAGCTAACAAAGAGTCTTTCTATTTGACTGTCCAAAATCAAGTGGGAGATTCAATTGAAAAGGCCCCTTACTCTAGATAGGGTGTTAGGGCCGTTTTTTGGAACAAGGACATTTAGGTTTGACTAATAAGATAGAAAGGGTAAGCCAAAAGCTACTCTGCTGAGTTCGGCTTTCCGGGCTACCTACTTTAGGGCTAATGTAATATATAAAGAAGAATCCTTAAGGGACCTTTTTGTTTAACGGCTACTCGCCTTTTGAATAGAAGTGGGAGAGCAGAGGTTCTTTCGGTAAACCGATGCATGAGCTAAGGCTCCCATGTCCCGCCGACACTCCGAAAAAGTAAGGGCTCATAGGGAGTCAGAAGCAAGCAGAGTAAAAGGCTACAAATAACGTAAGATGATGCTCGAAATAAGTGAACTAACCTGGTATTCAATCTCTTTTGTCGGAGTTTTCAGGGTATTGCTTACACAACCTAGCCGACAGCCCCATCTAAGAAAGTGGCTACTAGCTCAAATGCTGGTGAAAACCTCACTTTTTAGCGATAGGAGGGTTTTCCAACTAAGTCGAAGATATAAGCCGACAGTCCAGGTATAAGAGAGGACTTTATAAGCCGCTTACTCGGAACTTGTGCTTTCCTATCCATACCACTTTCCTTCATAGCAGCAAAGGAGCACGCGATATTGATTCAGTCGGAGGTATACTACTTTTCAAATCAAATCAACCCACTACTCAACCACCCACGTGTATGTCTAAGTCAGTGGTGGCAGTCACCTTCATTGAGTTAGGTTAGTATGCTTTGCATGCTTTTCTCGAAGCTCATATTGA
The DNA here is from genome assembly GCA_011800125.2 of Solanum clarkiae. Classification (NCBI taxonomy): domain Eukaryota; kingdom Viridiplantae; phylum Streptophyta; class Magnoliopsida; order Solanales; family Solanaceae; genus Solanum; species Solanum clarkiae. The sequence goes on from JAABOM020059664.1 coordinate 10,519, forward strand.
AGCTCTGTCGGCCAAGAAGTTGCATTCCGCTAATCTAACTTTCTTCGAGTGGCTTGGTCCTTTGACAAGGACATCTCTTTCTCTACTTTGGTCCTAAAGTCCATTAGGTCATGACATTTTTTTTTATTAGACGATTATCAGGTGATCCAGAAGACCTAATCAATGAGATTTGGGGCAGTAACGTTCTTTATTACTTCTTCATTTCATGTTCTAACTCCCAATAATAGAATGGGAGACCTACACTTGGCACTTGCTATCATGCTTGATGACATTCTTTCATATTAGTTTCAGGTTCATACTCTGCTCCCTAATCCGGAAAGATCGTATGTCAATGTTCCTAGGGTAGGAATTTCCACTTTTCTTAGTCAGAATATGGGCTTGGGCTTCGGTTCGGGCTCTGAATCGATCAATCGAATGGGAAAACACCTTTCCTCTTTCGCTTTCTCTCCCTCCTGCTCCTGTGGCTTCCCTTCCGGGTTCATTTCATGCCCCCTTCGGCTACTCTGTCCCTGGTATCCCTTTCTTCCCCTTCATCTTCGGGCAAGTGGGTGAACTCATGGCCTATTCCCTATTTGATTCTCTAGGCTAGTGGTCCCTTTATGTCTGGCCATGAATAGTGAGTGGGACCTCATGTTCGTCGGGTAGCCATATTTGCATGGAATTACATCAGTACATTAGTTAGACGAGCTGATTGCTAACTACCTCGATTCACACCAAGTTCTCTTTGTCGGGCATGGAGAAAGCTCCAAGGATTACCCTAGGGTTAAACCACTCTACGGAACCCCTTTTGACGGTTGCTCTGTGCTTGCCGGTATCTTTCATTCTTCTGCCAAGGCCAATTCCGCCTAAGGTCATGACCGAGTCATGACGAGCTAGACTGATGACGCTCTTTCAAGGGCAAAATGCCCTAGATATGAGTATGACTCTTTAGGGTAATACAGCAGATTATCCATGTGCAAATCGAGATGTGGTCCAGTTCGAGCATATCCAGTTTCATATCCATATCTCGCAGATCCTGATTCTTCTATTACATAATACCTATCAGCAGGCTGGGTGTTTGTGGAAGCAGTTAACCAGACTGCAACCACAATCGCCCTCTTGGTCACCCTTCCTTGCGGAATTTTACCAAAAGGGTTTATGTGCTCAGATGCACCTAAATTCTTATCATTTATATCCATTTTCCGTAAGGATGGTAAATCCTTAGGACTGATAAGGAGATCATTGTCGTAAAGACCACCAAATACCTATTGATCAACCAATATAAAACTGAGAGTTGGAGACCAAACAACCACCTAGGTTTAGTTGAAAGGTTCCAACCTGCTCCCATATCGTAACAGTTCCAAACATACCCAAACTTGATTAATTCATAATCTTCGTTTGATCGTTTCCAAGAAGTAGCACACATAGGAACATCAAATAGTTGATCAATAGTCACATCTGGTGATAATGCTACAATGCTACAGGATGATACCAAGAAAGCCAAGTCAACCACTGTTTCATCCAATAAAGGATAACAGTCCGCTCAAGGATTTCCCGTTCTCCATCAAATACCAAATCTTTTGGAAAGATTTGTATCTGCTTAGGCTTTACAGCTTCACGCAAATAATCTATTATTTTTGCCTTCAAATAATGATTGAGGATTCCAAACCTTCCAATCCAAAATTCAAGAGGTAATAGATGTAACTTGTTTGGTTTACAAGCAACCGCCTTTAGTCTTTCCCATCGTGGTGACTGAGTAGACATCAGGCGAGAATGGACTTTATAACCTTCACCCACTAGCCTCTGTAAAGTCGATATTTCTATCGAGTATCGGCAGGACAATTGGCATAAGCCTACAGTCGTTCTACAAGAGATTAAAGCTTTGAGAGAGAGAGGAGAGATATCTTTTTGCATGTGTCGTATCCAAAACCTCTACGCAAACTCAATTGTTCCATTTTCAGATACTATTGATTTAACAAATCAAATGGTAACACTGAGTCTATCCAAAAACCTACTGTACTGATTGGCCACCTTCTTGTCGGTGATTAGGATATCATCACCAAGAAGGGCATAATCAACAAACGG
>JAABOM020059665.1:0-12581 GCA_011800125.2 Solanum clarkiae
CATGATATTGAGTTATGATTTGACTTTTTAGCACATGAATATTTATGAATTGGGGGCGTCAGGGCTATCTCCAAGGGACCTCTTTCTTTTGTTGAACTACATGCCAACATAGGTATATAGTATCCATTATCGAAATGACCGGGTCGTAAGGAAGGTGGCCATCACACCTAAATGACTGGGTCATAAGGTGGTGTAGATTATCTTTGGTAAGTAATCTTCTCTCACCCCATGGGAGGTCAACATCAGGAAAATTCATGTAATAGATCACATGAGTTTGAGATGTTGGTTATGGTACCATTCCTACTATATATGAGCAATATCGCATTTCATGCATCATGAATTTCATGGCATATTGTTATATACTCTTCTTTGGATATATATCTCTCTATATTTTGTGCCTTTGCCATCTAACATGGAATGCAGGTTTGGTAAGTCATACGCATTGTATGCCCACATACTTAGTACATTTAAATGTACTAACACATGCATTTGCTTACATGATCTCACTATGTAGGGACCAAGGGCTACCTTCATCCACCATATGATGTCTAGCTTGGATCTTAAGAGTTGCTTGTTGTAGTGAGTCCTATCTTCGAAGGAAAAACCACCATTCCTCTATCTATAGTATTTTACTTGTGTCATTTACTTTGGGGGTGAGCCCAGAGTATGTCTTCACCCCCGTTCTATCTTATGACTAGAAGCATTGTTGGACATCTTGTAAACTCCTTTACACTTCTATGCTAAGTGTTTTGATTGGAGATTATGCTTATGGATTTGGTTACTATTGGAAATTTTAATGTGGATTGGCTGAGTATTATGATATGTTGCTACGTTATGATGTGAAAGATCCTAAGTCCCGAATTGTCCCCATAGAGTGAGTCATACTTACCCACCCCTTAGTATTTATGTGCTACGTGCTATGTAAATTCATGTCATTCTCATTCCATATGACATCCTCATAGTGTGAGTCATACTTACCCACCCCTTAGTATTTATGTTCTACGTGCTATGTGAATTCATGTTACTTCTATTCCCTATGACATCCCCATAGAGTGAGTCCTATTTTCTCGTCCCTTAGAACTATGTGATTACTACTCGTTTGTGCTTTTGAGCCGATGATGTGAATATGGATACTTTGAGGCGTGTTTGGGGACTCTCCAGTTCCTATAAGCCATGCAACTCCTAGGTCTGGGTCATGACATATACGTGGGCTTGTGAGCCAAATCGTAGTACAAAACATGCGTACATGCATAGGAATAATTGTTTCATAATTGTACATGTTGGTGCATGCACATCCATAAGTGCTTAAAGCCTTTTCATGATTACCATAGTGTTCATAATCATGTCATAATTGTATTCGTATAAAAATCATACTGATATACATACTTGGTAGTCAATCCCATAGTAAAACTCCATGAAAGGTTATGTTCGTGCAAGCATATGTCGTGAAGAATGGAGGGATAACATGAGTACTCAAAATTCATTCTTAAATCATGAAATTAGGATAGATTCATGCATATACCATGATAAAATCAACATTCAGATCATAAGTCATACTACCCATGCATGAAATCAATCTTAAAAGGGACACGCAAGTTCATAGTATATATAAATCATGTAAATCAATAGGATAAGGAGTAATTCATGCTTACTTTATCATTTCACAATGACCCATAATATAATTTTAGCAATTCGAATCCAAATCATGAAAATCACCCTTCAAGTTCACTTCAGTTCATCAAAACTTTGAAAATAGAAGTTGGGTTTCATGATTGAAATGAGATCATGAATGGAACCACACATACCTTGCTGAAATCAGGAATAGTAAATAGGTGTTTGGATTTACTTATTTTAAGTGGCTTTTGGATTTTAAGCTACTTTTTAGTTTTGGAAGTATTTGGGAACAACATAAAGTGCTTAAAGGCACTTTTTTAGGCTAAAAATGTAAAGAAAAAAGTCAAAAGGCAAAAGCTGGGTGTCCCCAAATTATAACTTTTGACTTTTAGCTTATAAGACACTTTTTAAAAGCCAATTCAAACACCCCCTAAGGTGGAATATACTTGAGCTCGAAAGCATCCTTGAAACCTTAGCTTGAATCTTCAAAGTTAGGCTCGAATAGAGTTTTTGAGACTTAATCTTTATGATCTAAGTGTTGAGACAGAACAAAGTGAATGAAATGACTAAGATGTGATTTAGGAATGTTAAAATAGGCATAGAAGTCCTGAAAGACCAAAGAAAGAGGCCGAATTACTAAATTGGCCCCATTTAAAACTGAGCCAAAGTGCACTCGCTATATGGAAGCCCTCCAATTGCCATGGTGTGCACCACACACTATACAAGGCTCTGTGGTGTGAACACTTGGGCCAACCATGGGGTTCAAGTGGAGGGTTCCCTCTAAGAGACCTCCACGGGTCGTGGTGTACACCACGAACCGTGGAGGGTTCCATGGTGGAATCGTAGAGGGCTCTGTGGTGGAACCCTTCATTGAAAACCTTAAAGGCATCCCTGAAGCAGCCTTCTTTTGGACCAACGCCACCTCTAAGGCACCCTCCACAGTGAGTGGAGTGCAGCACGGGCCTTAAAGTGTTCCTCAAAGGGGACCGTGGCAAAAACTTCATAGAATCCTCAAGGCAACCTGGAACCAGCCCCAAGGGGCCCTCCATGTGACACACCATAGCCTTTAGTGTGCACCACGAGCTGTGATATGCTCCTTGGTGAGCATCCTAGGCCAAGAACCTTCAAAAATCAATTTTTAAGCAACATTAAGGCCTTTCGAGATATAGGTCCTTACAAAGGAATTATTAGTGTTACTTTTGGAAGTGCTGAAGCTATTACAAAGTGTAAAGCCATTATGTTGGGATAACAAACACTACAAGTGTCATCCATACCAACTCCTAAGTTTGGATCTTTAACCCCAAAAGGAGCAAGGCCCTTTAAAAATCATTCAGAAGAATGAAGTAGTGTCCTGAAAAGATTAAGAAGACTAGGTCTCCTTGAGGTCTTTCATTCCAAGAACTCCACTATAAAGAAAGACCATGACTCAACCCGTGAGTCTTCTCCATATGTATCACATAATGTGAGCCCTCTGAAGGTCAACTTTTCTAATAACCCAACTATCATGCAAGCAATGGCAACTGATGCTTCATCCATGGAGGAACAACTTGCAAATCTATAAAAGATGATTGAATTATTGACCAAACATTTGCAATACCAAGAGTTTCACATTGATAAGTTGATGGATAGGGTGGACGACTTACTAGATAGAGAATCTTGCCATGCACTTGGGAAGGGTATTGAAGTTCAAGAGACTCAAAATCCTGTGAGGCAAGCATTGCCTATCAAGAAGATATCAGTTCTGCTGAAAGATCATCCCACTCGATCAATTAAAAGAGTTCAGTGAAGGAAAAATCAAAGAGAAGTATGAAGTCTCTACCAAGTCTTCCCATATGTATGTCAAGCCTTACATTATAAGGATTAACAGCCTTAAAATATCTGTCAGTCCTCAAATTTCAATAGTTCAAGGGAAAAAGAAATCCGAAGCAGCATGTCACACACCTTGTGCAGACATATACTTATCCTGGAACCTATGAAGAATATCTTGTCAAACCATTCATCCATTCCTTGAAAGGAAATGCCTTTGACTAATACACAGATGTTGAGACTCATGTTATTGATAGTTAGAAGAAAATAGAGCATGAGTTTCTCAATCGCTACTATAGCACAAGGCACACAATGAACATAGTAGAACTCACAAAAACCCGTCAAAGGAGAGATGAATCGGTTATTGACTTCGTGAATTGATGGAGGAACGCGAGCCTTAATTGCAAAGATAGTGAAGCTTCTGCAATAGAAATGTGTATCCTCTACATCTTACAAGGAATGAAGCCAATGTGCTTTGAAGATCTAGCTTCTTGTGCTCATGACATGGAGTTAAGTATGTCTTTAGTGGTAAAAGTTACAATGCCTGTTCAAGATCCTCACAAAGGGAAGGACAAGAAAGAACCAAAAGAATGGGGAAAATTTATGCTTAGAAATGACAACAAGGAACCCATTGAATGTCAATGTGTCACTTATGAACTTCACTACAAAGGAAAGTAAGAAACAAAGTGTGAAGACAACTTTTCAAGGGCATTCAAATCGAAAATTCGTCTTAAGGAATACATGAGAAGGAATACACCTTTGTGGATTTTGATGTCTCTCAAATATTTAATAAATTGGTTGAGCTAAAAATCATTGAGCTGCCAGAGATGAAGCAGCCTGGTGAAGCTAGAAGGGCTGATTACCCAAACTATTGCAAATATTAGACTTTTGGGTCACCTTTTCGAAAAGTATTTTGTCTTCAAGGACAAAGTCATGCAATTGTCTATGGAAAAGAAGATTATCCTTGATGATGAGAAATCATGTTCTAACCAAATCTATATCACTTTGGCTTGCTTGACCTAGTCCAAATATATACATAGTAAAAGGTAAAGTCATTAGAGCAAAACAAATCCCAAAATGATGGAGATAGTGATGAAGGTTGGATTTTTGTGACTAGGAGGAGACGTCATAAGACAAGTTCATAAAAAGAATCATCTAAAAAAATGACTAGAGGTAGGATAGTGAGGAGATCACACAAGCAAAAGTCAATCAAGAATGCAACGAATGAAAAGGTGGAAGTGTATCACTACCAGAAACCACAACATCTTATGACTTTTGGGGAGTTCTTATCAAGTTGGTTTCACACAAAGACTATTCAAGGTAACATCAAGGCATCATGTCTCCCATGGACAAAGAAGAAACAACAGGTGAAACTCCATGAAGAGTCTCCCTTTATCTTCTGAAAAGCCTATAGAACCCTCTTCTCAAGAAGTACATACATGTGATACAAAAATTATATTTACAAATGATGTCTTCTATTTGGTGAAAAACTACATAATCATCCTCTATATATGGTATGTCATGTGCTACAAAAGAAGATAAATAGAATCTTAATAGATAAAGGATCTAGAGTTAAGATTCTGCACATCCACATATTGGAGGAACTATGCATCATGACCGATGAACTTACTTAAAGTCATATGTTTATACAAAAATTCAATATAGGGGCAGAGGTCGATAGACTCCATTAATTTAGAATTTCATATTGGCAATTTGTGATCTAGTGCATGGATGGGTGCATATAATTGAGGCAAACTATAACACCCCACATCTTACAATACTAGTACTATGCAAATGAAACATGATATGATTTGATCAAATTAGCACCTATTTTTAAAAGTGCTTGAATTTCCAATTAAAGGGCAATATGTATGTCTAACGCTGAAGAGGGTCGACTGTAAATAAGCTTTAAGTTAAATTGAGGAGATCATGGCCTTAAATGAAGTAAGAGAATTGAGGTTCTTGTAGGACTTAGGAAGCTAGCAAGTGAGTCACCTACTTGCTTAGCTTAAATTTGCTAGCTAAACGGAGATGAGGCTCGACGTCGAATTTGTCCAAGTCCGCTTATGAATAAAGTCTGTCCTAAGGGTGTAACTTTAGCCCATGTTTTAACATCATAAATGGACTAAGGACAATAAAAAGGCCCAAGTACACCACAACTCACTTGGCTAATTGGGCCCAAACTAAGTGAAGAAGAATTTGGAAAATGGGCAGCCAAGGCCCATCAATTTTGAGACTCATTAAGGCCCAATTGTAAGGGACAAGCTGCTGCATAACCAGCTTATTAATATGTGGTAAAATGTGGTCAAAAGGTCAAGAGTAAGTCATCCAAGAGACCCTTTATAAAGGGCTCAAAACAGCCCTTTAAGTCATTTCACTTTAGAGAAAATTTTCAGCTTCCTAAAGACTTTTCTTTCTCTCTTTATTTCACTTCACAAGGAAGCCTACACAACCCTCTAGGGTTATTGAAGGAGACCTAAATCTTGAAGGCAAAGGTAAGTAAATATAGTTGTGTATTTAGTATAGTTTCTTCGTGAAAGACAAGAAGTATATGCTAGTTGTTCCTGTAATGAAAATCTGGACAGTATGTATTTAGAAAGTTATTGCACACTTGCCTTTTGTTTTAGTGACTTCTCTATAGTTTGTGTGTTGTATTATGACAATAGGTTGATGTTCTTAACATGGTTTGAGTTATAGATATTACCCTAAGGTTGCTGCCCTGATTTTAGTTTCATTTAACAAATGAGTTTTATTGTGCTATCTTAAGTGTAATGTTAATTGAAACTTGTGGGCTGATGGATGGAAGGCTATAGCCTCACGTCCTTAATGATTGATTTTTTACTGTTCTGAGTTTGGTTCAAGGTTGTTTCTATGTATAGATGTGTTGAGAACAGTTTAGTTAAAGTTGTAACGGGTTTGGAATTGTCGACGTCAAAATAGGGCAAAGGGATGTAACGTTATGTTGTCCATTTGTAGGTTGTGTAGAATTGTTATGTGTTGTGCTTTGTGGGATATTATAAGACTATTCTGGCACTAAAATAGCCGCACATGATGTGTACATGTGAATGTGTGTTAGAAAATATGATTAGGGGCGGAAAGGTTGAAAGAATATGCTTGGGTTTATAAATACCCGCTTGCTACCCGTGTGTTGTTTTTTATGTAATTGGGCTGCCAAGGTGTACCTATTGGCTAATAATGCTAGTTTTATCACCCACTACATTGTAGATAAATATTTAGAGGAAGGGAAAGTTATCTCGAAGTAGCAACGACGTCCTACAACGAGATATGTAAGGCTACTTGATTTTGTATTGTTTGGCATGAAATATAGATCCTTCCTTAGCACATAAAGGTGCTTACCAACTTCGACACAATTATTAAATGTGTCTACACTCTTGCACATGTTCATATTCTCCCATACATAGTCACCTTCAAATCTGCATACATATGTGGATACCAAGTTACATGGGTGCTTTTTGACAAATAAAGTTCACAAGTTATTTCATCTCGTACGCATTTCATTATTTATGTGACATACTCTTTTCATTGTCATATTGTCTTGTATGATTATCTACGTGTCACATGTTACATCTACAGTCCTACAGCTACAATATTGTGACCACCAAAAGAATCATCGCAAAGGTAATAGAAATATAAGTATATTGTTTATTGATGGGTGGTAACCCGAGGGGTGGAAGAATCACCTAGCCAGGGACGATCTCGATACAGTTTTACCACTGATTAGCTGGTCATTTGTATTACATGTTGTGCACAGATTATACAGTAAAGGTAAAGTTATATAAAGAACACAAAGTACATGATCCCAAAGTATTACCAAAGGTGGTCTCTTATCTTATACTAGTGCGTAATTTCATTGGAGTTGTTACTTCATATACAGTATATCCTGCCTTACCTATTTAGTACATTATCTCGTAATGACATCCCTTATGGGGGACCTACATTTCATGCTGCAGGTACAGGTGCTAGTAGATCTCCCCAATAGAAGTACAGGACATCCAGTTGCTGATACCAAGCTAGAGGTTGCTTCGGGGCTTTGTTTGTGTCTAGAGCTTATATATTTGTATTGTACAGTTAGTCGAGGTGGGGTCTGTCCCAACCCTTGTCAGATACTTTTCCTTATCTAGAGGCTTTGTAGACTATGTAAATTAAAGTATGGTCATGTCTCGTACTTTAAACACCGTGGCCCCAACGGCCTAGCCATATGCATTTCCTTTTGGGCTTGTTATCACTGTTTATTTTCTTAAAGGCATGTAAAATGTAAGAATCCCTTATAATATGTATAGAAAGCGCATAGATACAGGTTCGTCCTCCGGGGCCTTATCGGCAACGGGTGCCAGTCCGCCCTAACGAGGCTTTGGGCATGACACAAACACTTCATATAATATATTGTGTGTTAACCCTTGGGTACATTAGAATAAGATTCTATCATCCTCCTATTTATGTTTGAAGTATCTTCAAGACAAAATTGAAAGGAAAATAATTGCTCATGATAACCATTTCACTGAAGTTGAGTCATACTTTGATAATGGAAAATTCTATTTGAAAGGTTACATGATACAGGAGGCGAAACTTGACAATGTCAAAACGAATAAGTCAATAAACTTGCAAGAAAAAGAACTAATGTCATTGTTGAAAAGTCAAGGCCAATAATGAGGAGTTCTATTCATGTCCAAATAAATTGAAAATTATGTCCTCGATAAAGAAGTTATCTTCAGTACCCCACTATGTTTTTGAAGGTAAAGTAAGAGATGGGTAAATTGTCTGATGTTCATGGAAATGTACTGGGAGGGATAACCTTTCCTATCAAATGAATTGATGCAATCAACTTGTCTTCAAAGCTACTAGGAAAGTTTGTGGCTCAAAATCCACCGTAGGATAGCCACTCCCTATAAAATATACCAAAAGCTTTGATCCAAATGCTTACAAGCTATTTGCAAAGACTGGATACAACCCTAATGAGTCATCTAAATTAGGGAAACTCCCATAAGAACATATAACCAAGCAAGCCCGTGAAGGTCTAGGCTATGGCCGCTAATCGCCAGTTTACTTCACAATGATAAGGCAAAGTAACAATTATATCACTATAACAAATGTCTGCTTCTTCTAATAAAAGGCCTTTTGTGTTTGATAGACTTGGAAAACCCACTACAAGGGCTTTTGCGTTTGAGAGGTTAGGACAATTAAAGAAAAAGACCAACAAACAACAGAGAAGTTACCTAAAGGTGACCACACTGGCTCTGCCTATACAAGATTATATCTAAAGTACAGTCCCCTCTAAGATGAAACATCGAGTGGAGCTTATGGTTTCATGTGAAGAGGTACTAAAGACAAAGACTCAACCTTGGTTTACACTAAGGAGCACAAGGAAGATGAAGAAAGTGAGGGATCCTCATATCATATTACAACCCTAAGTGAGCTTGATGTCTCATCTTAAATGAAGATTGACGACAAGATGTAAGATACTACTTGGTGCTATCATATCTCTTTCAATGACAATGATCCACAAGAAGAAGAAGATGCTAGAGATGCTCTACCATAATTTGAAGAAGGAGTGAAGGCCATAATAGATCCTTTAAAGAAAGTTAGCCTTGGTACTATTGAAGTCCTAAGACCAACTTACTTGAGCGCCTTTCTGGAAAATGATGAAGAAATTGCTTATATGAATTTACTAAAAGAATATAAGGATGTCTTTGCTTGGAGTTATAAAGAAATGCCTAGCTTAAATCCTAAATTAGCAATCATCAACTGGCAGTCAAGAATGATGTTCGTATTTTCAAGCAGGGCCCAAAGATATTTTAGGCCAAAGTTGATTCCATTGATCCAGAATGAAGTAAACAAACTCATTGATACAAGATTTATTTGTGAAGTTACACCCTATGCGGATTTTGTATCATTCTCATGAGGAAGAAGAATAGTCAAATTCAAGTGTATGTTGACTTTAGAGATCTCAATAAAGCATGCCTGAATGATGAATTTTTGCTTCATATCCCTGAACTGATGATAGATTTTACCACTGGTTATGAAGCAACACCATTCATGGATGGTTCTTCTAACTATAACCAAATCCACATGGCATCGAAAGGCGAAGAACTTATTGCATTCCATACCCCTTAAGGTATCTATTGCTATAAAGTGATGCCTTTTGGTCTAAAAAGTACTAGTGCCACATAACAAAGGGCTATGCAAAACATATTTGATGACTTACTCCCTTAAAATGTCAAATGTTATGTTGATGACATAGTAGTAAAGTGGAGAAAGAGGGGCGACCATTTGAATGACTTAAGAATAGTATTTGAATTGCTCCGAAGATACCAACTAAAGATAAACCCATCGAAATTTGCCTTTGGAGTTACTTCTGGTAACTTTCTTGGCTTCATTGTGTGATAATAAGAAATTGAGATTGATCAAGCAAAAGTTGATGCAATCTTGAAAATGCTTGAGCCTCGAGACATTTATGAATTGAAAAACCTTTAAGGAAAGTTAGCTTACTTGAGGAGGTTCATCTCAAATTTAACTAGAAGATAAAAACTATTTAGTCATACTATGAAGAAAGGTCTTCCTTTTAAGTGGCACCAAACATTTAGTGAAGCTTTTCAAAGTATCAAGGCCAGTTCTAGCAGCCCCTATACCTGAAAAGCGATTGATACTCTGCATTGAGGCACTGTAAAGGTCTATAGGAGCCTTATTAGTTCAATAAAATAGTAGGCAAGGGAAACTCCCTCTACTACTTGAGTAGACCGATGACACCAAATGAGTTGAATTATTCGCTATTCGAAAAGTTATGTTTGGATATAGTCTTTTCAATTCAAACGATTAATCACTATTTTCAAGCTTAGGTCGTTCGCCTCATTTCTAAAGCAAACCCATCAAATTTGTCATGTTAAAACACAGTGTTCAGTGATCGATTGGCAAGATGGTATCTTTAATTCAAACAATTTGTGATCGTGTATGTTCCTTAGAAAGCTGTGAAGAGATAAACATTAGTAGACTTCTTGATAAACCATCCAATACTAGCTAAATGGGAGTTAACTAATGAGCTTCTTGATGAAGATGCAATGGCCACCGACATACAACCTCCTTGGAAGATGTACTTTGATGGGGTTGCACAATGTGGAAGAGATGGCATCGGCATGGGGTTTGTCACTTCAAGGGGAAAGTCTTACCATTCTCATTTATGTTAAAAGAATGTTGCCCCAATAATGTCGCAGAATATCAAGCCTTGATACTTGGAATCAAAATGGCCATTGACATGAAGCAATTACAATAGCAAGTTTTTTGTGACTCTTGGTTGGTGATTAGACAACTCTTCAGAATCTATGAGGTCAAAGAGGCCTGAATTGCCCCATATAACTATTATGCTCAAAAGTTGATAGATGGCCCGGAAATGTAACCCTTCAATATGTACCGAGAAAGGAAAATAAAATAGATGATTCCTTAGCTACTTTAGCTTCAATTCTGACTTTTCTCGATCAAATGCAATTTACTATCTGCCAAATATGGGTAGTACGACCACCAAATGAGGACGAATATATGGAGAATAAGCTTAAACATCTTGTTGCAGTTTTCGAAGCCAACAAAGATGACTGGTGACAAGCTATTGTCGACTGCTTATGTTATGGAATACTTCTAAAAGTTCACAAAGAAGAATTGATATTCATTGTCTTGTGCCTCACTTCCTTTACTATAAGGACACACTATATAGACGATCATTTGAGGGAGTACTCTTTTGATGTCTGGGATAGTGAGAAGCAGGCCAGGATATATAAGAAGAACATGCAGGAGTATGTTGATCACATCAACCTAGACCAAAGCTCCACTTCCACATAAAGAGAATGGGGTATTATTGGTCAACCATGGTAAAAGATCGCTTAGACTAGCTTGAAGGTGCAAGGCTTTATGATTCCATGTAAATTTCATGCATCAACCACTAGAAATCTTACACCCAATTATAGCTGATGTCACCCAAGTTACACTTCCTTTTTAGATTCTAAAGCAGGCATTGTCAAGATATATAACCTAACCAAGATTAAGGTTGAACCCATAGGGAATACATAGACTCAAGAGAATTCACCAATATGCAATTCGAATAATTAACCAACTTAATTCCCAAAGGAGGGGGGGTTGCATTAGTCAATGAGAAAATAAAATTAACTATCACAAGAGAGAAGTCAATAAGTGAGAGAAACTAGGGTATTGTGTTCCCCATAATTTTCCAACTCAGTATCACTGGATAACCTAATTCTTTCTAGTATATTGCATATCGGACGGTAATTTATGTTCACTAAGCTCTTTGGTCAAAGGTGAGAGGTGAATTTTACTATGTGACTTGGTCCATCTCTATTGTATGAATTACTAACCATTACCTATTAGCCCCAGTACAACCTCAGATTGGCCCAGTTTGATTGATTAGATGAGAACACATCAATCGAATCTTGTTAATTAATCTCTTTTCCAATTTATTACTACCTTGGTCCACTCAATAACAGTAGGCGGGTTCTAATGTTGGCTACCACTAGAAAACATGCAAAACGAAGAGAGTTAATTAATACTTGCATATACACCTTCCAAGAATTGTGAATTATCTAGTTTTACTTTGTTAGTTCTTCATGGTTCCCACAATCCTAATTGTGGATTTAGCTACTCATACTATGTGTAGATGCAAGAATTATTAATTGAGAAGACATAATTGAATACTTACACAATATAATTAAGAACATGCAATCCAACTTCAATGAAAATCACAAGCTTAAAGATTGAATTAAACCACAAGAATTCTCAAAGACTCTCCAATATGATTTTACAATTTTATCTCACAAAATATTGAGTTCTCTGAGTACTAGGCAAAAACTCCTGAAAAATAACCTAAAAAATCCTTTTTATAATAATAAAAATTCAACTCCTAAACAAAATGTTAGAACCCAAAATTTATACCTCGTAAGTTAGAACTCGTAAGTCCTTAGTTGGGTCAATTTGGTAAAGTTGGGAGCCAAATGGGAATATGGTCTGGGGGAAACTTGTGAAATTTAAGTTGGCATTAAAATGAAGATTTTATTTCAAAAGTTGCATTTTTTAGTTGTTACCGGAGCCAAAGTTTGACTTTGGTCAACAAGTGGGGTTCGGAAGCTCGAATTGGAATTCTGAAA
>JAABOM020059666.1:0-12580 GCA_011800125.2 Solanum clarkiae
TAGCCAATAAATACACCTTGGCATCCCAATCACATATGAAAACAATACATGGGCAGCAAGCGGGTGTTTATAAACCCGAGCGAATTCCTTTAACTTTTCCGCCTCTAATTGTATTTTCTAATACACATTAGCATGTACACATCATGTATAGCCTATTTCAATTCCATAACTGTATTACAACAGCTTATAAAGCACAACACATCATATTCCCACACAACATAAAAATGGGCAGCATAACATTACCTTCCTTCGCTACCTTTCGATGTCGACAACTCCAAAACTATTCCAACTTTAACCAAACTATTCCAGCAACATTTACACATATAAACAGACCCATAACAGTCTTATAAAATCACTCAAGAAGTCATGAAGGACGTGAGATAATAGCCATATATACAACAGCCCAGAAGTTCCAATCAACATGACGATTAAGATAACATAATAAAACACGCTTGTTAAATGACACCAAAATCGGGGAAGCAACCTTAGGGTGATGTTTATAACTTAAACCATGTTATGAACACCAATTTCTCTTCATAATATAACTCACAAACCATAGATAAATCACCAAAACTAAAGGAAAAGGTGCAGCAACTTTTGGCACAGAATCTGTCAAACAAATTTCAGCAAGCATAACTAGCATCTATTTCTTGTTTTTCATGATAAAACCATACTAAACACATAACTATAATTACTTACCTTTGTATTCAAGGTTTAGAGGCTCCTTAAGAACCCTAGAAGTCCCTTTTAGCTGCTTTACAAAGTTGAGAAAAGTTGAGAGAAAGTAGAAAGAACAATCTGATTTTTGTGAAGTCAAGTTGAGAAATGACCTTTGGGAGGTTCTTTGACCCCTTTAAATGGTTCTTTGGCCGACCTTCCCTTGACATTTTGAACATCTTATACCACACAATATCAAGCTGCTTAACCACCATTTTGGCCCTCAAATTTGGGCCTTTTTGGAGCACCAACATGATAGACTTAGTTTTGGGCCCAATTTGCTAAGTCTATTGTGATGTATTTGGGCCTCTTTTTATTATAATTCTTAGGCTGAAAATGCAGCTCATTTATGATGCTAAAATATGGGACGAATTTACACCCTTAATACGGACTTTATTCACAATTGAACTTGGACAAATTCGACGTCGAGCCTCGTCTCCGTTTAACTACCAAATTTAAGCTAAGCAAGTAGGTGACTCACCTACTTGCTTACTAAATCCTACAAGCACCTCAATTCTCTTACTTCATTTTAAGGCCATAATCTTCTCAATTTGATATGAAATGTGTATACACGCGACCCTCTTAAGCGTTAGGTGCACATATAGCCCATTAACGTGAGATTCAAGCACTTTGAAAATTAGCGCTAGTTCGACCAAACCATGTCATGTTTCATTTGAATTGTACTAGTATTATAAGGTGTGGGTGTTATAGTTTCAACCTACACCTGGCTACGTAGTTTGACGAGTGCGAGTTGGATTAACTCTTACTCTTTCAGTGCTTGATACTCCTCCCAAGACTGAATGCTCATAAGACAATCCATCCCAATCAAACTATCTCCATCAGCCTCGTGGAGGCTTTCATCATTCAATCAGTCCCATAGAGAATCTCATCATCTCATCAATCAACATCTCAATCAATAGCCCAAGACCTAGAACAATCATTATGGAACACTCCAATGGACAAATCATTAGAGTTCATTTATGGAGACTTATAGGTTCACCAAATTCTGTCAACTCATCACCATTCTCAAGTCACAATTACAATCGACATTCTCAAATCAAGGCTCTAGACTCAATCCCTAAGTTCATTCATGTATGCTTTCAAAAGTTATATTTAGGGTTATTCAATATCTCATGAAATGTATTCAAATTAGGAAAAACAAGTTTATGTTGATTATTAATATAAGAAAATAGATGTAATGAATATAATTTTTCAAGAAAAACCATCAAGAATCATGTGTGTAGACTCATTAGACTTTCAACTCTTTTATGACCATCTATGGGGCACATGAGGGAACAATCTCATGCTTTTAGTTCAGCCTTACATACTTGGGATGAAGCTTTCATGACCAACTTTCACGATTTCTCATGTTTTTAGTTTAGCCTTACGTTCTTCTCTTCTTTTCTCTTCTCTCGAGCCCTAACTTTCTCCAAGACTTATAAATGACTTAGAATGAGATTTAAAACCCTTTTTATGCTCAAAATAACCTAATTTGATCATACATTGAGTTTAGGAAGGGTTGAAAATTTTTCAGAGTACCCCTCGAATTTAAAAGAAAAATTTCAACCCGAAATAGCACAGTCTGTGATGCAGACTGTATGCCACATGTATATTTTTCTCCAAAAATTTTTCAAATGAGTTTTTCCAATCCTATCGAAAAATATTAAAAATAAACAAGGTACATCCACGACAGGGGCGTGACACGCCTCTATCATGCACTGAAACTATTTTTGCATTTTGGATCAAAAAATTATCTTTTGATATGGTTACTCTAAAAATTAACTGAGACCTTTTTCCACTCAATGTTTCATGATGATCACATATCTAGTCTCGGATTTGCAAATAGAGCATGGGAAGATGTGTTACGCGCATACCTCTCCTCTAGGAGTATTTCAATAATTTTACCGGGCGTTATACTATCATTTAAATGGCTTCATATGAAATCTTATATAGCCAGTAATCATTCTACTATAGGATAATTCAGGTTGAAGAGGCTAAGGTGTTAAGACAAGACTTGGTTCAGGAAGCGATAGACAAGGTCTAGTTAATTAAACAGAGGTTACTCATAACTCAAAGTAGATAAACATTTTATGCCAATAGAAGGAAAAAGAAATTTAGTGTTCATAGTTGGAGATAAAGTCTTCCTACGAGTCTTTCCTATCAAAAGTGTTATGCAATTTGAAAAAAGAAGTAAACTGAGCCCAAAGTATATTGGACCATATGAGATACTTCATCAAATAGAAGGAGTGATGTGTCGTTTGACACTTCCTTATGAGATGTCCTTCATCCATCAAGTGTTCCTTGTCTCTATGTTAAGGAAATATATACCCAACTACTCTCATGTGCTTGAAACATATACAGATTAATGATAACTTAAGGTATGAAGAGGAACCAATGGCTATTATTGATAGACAAGTAAAAAAGTTGTGTTCAAAGAAAATTGTGTCTATAAAAATCTTATGGAAAAATCACACCATTGAAAAAGTTATTTGGGAGTCAAAAAATAATATAATAACAAAGTATACTCATTTGTTTGGCCTTTAGGTACACACTCATTTGTTTTGGCCTTCAGGTACACACTGATTTGTTTTGGCCTTCAAGTCATTTGGATTTAGCCCATTGGAAGCCCATTGACTGCTGAAAGAGAAAAAACCAAATACCTTATAAACTCTATAAGGATGAATTCAGTCGTCTGAACGAAAAAAGAGAATACATAGCTACTGCTCATGTTTCAGTAAAGTAGTGGAACGGAAGAAAAAAATTGAAGACCGTGAATCACGAAAAAGGAAAAAATTAAAAGAAGAAGGTAAGATTTTTTAAATTTTATTTCCAAATTTAATAAGTGTATATCGTGGATATAGAATTGGAATTGAGCATTGAGAAAATATGAGTTAAAAGATAGAGAAATTGTTAAATTCTCACGAATAGAAATAAATTTTTGTTCAATCTTCTCCCACAGCCTTAATAAGCTTCTTGTCTAGGTAATTTACTTTAGGTGTCAAAATTTAGTGACAAGGAATGGATAATTGGGCAACAAGAATACTTTTAGATTACTAAACTAGATGAATAAGATGGTTAAGATAGCAAAAATTATTAGATTTTTGCACTCATGGAATTTCTCCTGGTTTGGGTGTGTATATACCATCAATTTAAAAGGAAATCAGACGCTTAAAATGAGTTGGGTATTCTTGATTTAGTATTATCCTAAACAAAGGAAGTAACATACGATTTTATTATATCATTTTAGATTGATTGATGAAAGTCTTATAGATAGCTTGAGGTAACAAGTTGGTACGTCACAATAATTGTGAGTAGTAATTTATCATAATTTGTGTTTTTATAACTTTCATAATTTATATATGGTTTATAAAGTGAATATATTATCGAATAATTTGAATTTACATGTGGGATAAGTCTCTTATTTGATTTAATACCAAAATAGTTATTTGAGATGATCTTACTTTTACAAGACAAGTATATTGATAATTAAAATAATTACTGCTATTTAAAGGATTTAACATTCACTTGAGCTATAAGTTCTTTTACATGTGGTTTCATTAAGTTGATATGATATGATTATAAGATTTAAATTTCTTGTACTACTTTGAAAAAGCTTATATGATTTATAAAAAAAGTATAAATGAGAGTAGACCTTGATGAATCCTATAGCTAACAACGGATTTATTAGACCTGATGCACCCTGTATTTATCTATTATTACAGATAGGGCCCTCGCTAGAGGAAAAGTAGAACTCGCATACCGTTACCGATATCCCTTGAGTAGATTTATTGATATGAAATGTATAGCTATTGTCTAATTTTTTTTAATGAAGATAAACATACAGTTACATGATTCATTCTTGAAAACCTCCTATATACATATATGATTTGATATAAAAGTGTTTTACTAAGTTTATTTTTGAATGGTTTAAGTTGATTTGCTTATATGAGACAACAAGATTAATTATGATTATTTATTTTTAAAAGAGCATTTATTATATGATTTTGATTATTATACTAGCATATTTTTTGACTTTTGCCTCATTAAAATGACCGTGGTTATTAGTATTACTCATTGAGCTAGCATCTCATTCCTCGCTAAAGTTTTTCCAGAAAATACAGGTGATATCAACGAGAATTTTAGTAGCTAGAGCTAGCAAGCTGAATTTCCACGGTGTGTCTGCACTTGTTTTCTTGGGCAACAAGCTTATATGATTTTTGAATTTTTCCTTGAGTTCTTAGAGTCGCTATATAGTACTTTCTTTTATTAGAATCATGAGTATTCTTTTATTATTTTAGATGTGTCACTGATTCCAATTTTTTTTTTTTATTTTTGGAGCCAAATTAGTATTATTATTTGGAGAATAGATTGAAAATTAATATGGTGCCTTGGTTTAAATATTTAGTTGTTGTGTTGCTGATTTTTTAGATGGGTAAAATTGAATAGGACTACAAGCAAGGAAAACTCTGTCCGAATTTCTACAAAACTCTAGTAAGACTTTCTTTGTGATTCTCTCTCTTAACGCTGGTCATGATCCTAGATTGGGTTATGACAACATATCTCAATCTTCTTCACTAGATTTGTCTTCCTTAGTTTCTTTATTGGAATGATCTTGTTGTTTTTTCAGTTCAAAAGTTTGAAGGTTTTCAATTAACTCATCAATTTTAAGAGCCTTCAGGTCCCTTTCTTCAATGATAACATTTACTTTGCTTTGTCAAAATTTAGGAAGTACTTTGAGAATCTTATTGACTTGTTTTATTGGATTATATATTCTCCTAAATAGCAAAATTTATTTGTGATAGCAATGAACCTAATATTCATTTTATGAATAGTTTCACTGTCCTTCGTATCGTATAGAAAAATTTTCGTATTGAGTGGTAAGCATATCCACCTTCAGCTCCTTTACTAGAGTGGTACCTTCATGAGTAGTTCTTAAACAATCCTAGATTTCTTTAGAAAACTCACATGCATAAGTCCTATAATAGTCATTTGTTCCTATGCCTAACTCACATGCAGAAGTCCTATAATAGTCATTTGTTCCTATGCCACGTACAAGCAACTTCCTCATCCTATAATTCTTTTTCACCTTCTTCCTGTAAGTTTTGTTGTATTTCCTGCGAGTTTTTGGCACGATTCTGGTCACTTTTTCATCTTTTATTTCATTCATAGGAATATGTGGTCCACCAAGAACAATTTTTCATAGCTCAGTATCTTTAATCATGATATAATCAAGCATTTGTGTTTTCCTCCATCCATAGAGCTAACCATTAATGTGAGGAGGTCTTCTAGTTGATTGTCCTTCAAGATTTATGAGAGCATCTGTTTGAACAAGATCCTCTCTAGGTGCTAACCTCATAGAGGGTCCTTACTATGATACCAATTGACGGCTTATATGCCCTCACAACTATTACCGATTTGATTTCTTAACAAAATAAAAACAGAATACTGTAAAGAAAGAAATCAGATTTATGTGAAAAGCTTCTTGCTTAAAGGAGGAAAAAATCATGAATTGTCTCATAAGATTTCAACTCAACTTCATTATTGTAACACCCCGCAAAATTATCAAAGTGCCCCTAAAATGGAATCGTGCGCATAACACGTCTTCCAAGCTCCAACGGAAAATTTGAGATCGGATTTGCGATCAACATGAAAAATTGAGTGAGAAAATGGTCTCAACCTGATTTTAGATCAACCGAGTCAAAAAAATAATTTAAGTAATTAATTCTAAAATAGTGTTGATGCGCGCCCGAGGCGCGATATGCCAAGGATACACACTTACACTTGTTTTTTTTTTCATTTTTTTGACATGAACCAGAAAGAAATTAAAATTCGCAAAATAACATATGTCCGCGCCCTAGGCATAATACAGACATGTTGTTATGAAGTGAAATTTTATTATTTTAACTCGGGAAGGGCATTTTGGTCATTTCTCAACCTATCTTAAGTCCCAAAAACGTGTTTAAGAGTCATTTAAATCAGGGTAAGGGTTCTAAAACCCATTTTTTCTAGTTTCTAAGCGAGGGTTCTTGAGAGGGAAGGAAGAGAAAGCCAAAAGTGTTGAGTTGGAGTAGAATTTCTTGCAAGAACTTGCACTGTTCTTAATTTCAGGTATGTAAGGATAACTTAAAGCATTCATTTGTTCTTCCATGTGCGCAATAATTGAAGTAGATGAGTAGATGGATGCATTGAGTTTATATATATAATTCTTGAGTAATTTCTTATATAATCTATACTTATATTATGTATTTCTTATGTTGATGGCCATCACAAAAATTAAATTACTGCATAAATGATTTATTTTGAATTGTTTTATACAACTCTAAATATATTTTGGCTAAAGATTCCAAGAATGAATTTAGGAGATGGGTCTAGAGCCTTGATGGTATGGATGTGCTTATAATGTAAGAATGTAGCCAGGGGTTGTGAATGTTGATGATGATGTTGAGGAAGTTGATGTTCATGGAGACTTAAGAGTATGTAATTCATCCTAAAAGAATGTTCTTAATCTATTGGGTTGATAATTGAAGAGATGAATTGATGCTCGTCTAAAAGAGACGAAATGATGATAAATCTTGCTGTTTATGAGTATATTGAGTCCTGGGAGAAATATCGAGCATCGAAATGGGTAAGAGTGAGTCTCACTCACACTTATAACCATGTGGCTAGCGTAAGAGAGGATTGGACCGTGAAAAATGAATGTTTTCTTATTCCCAAAAGAGGACTTGATGTTATTTTGGATCCACAGATAGCTACGCCCTTTCACCTCGGTAAGGTACTGGGCAGATGCCACGATGAGATCACTTTTTTATATCATCACCGACCCATAGGTGATGGTTGTAGATAGGTTTAATTTTGATAGTACTAGATGTGATGGTATGAGTCTTGATTGATGTTGTTGCGATATTGTCTATTCCTTATTCTGAGATGAGATGAGTACCTGATGAGTTGATATTATTCTGTCTATATGGTTTACTTTTATCTCGTTTTATATACCATGCATTCCATGTACTGATTCTATTTGGTGCTTCATCGTATGCAAATTAAGTAGATAGAGAACTTCAGCACGCGATTCGTTGAGGTTGAGAGACTTCTAGCTTCTAAGACTTGGTGAGTCCTCTCCTACATTTGGAGGATATCTTTTTATTCTTTTTCTTATGTTTTAAGTTTACTCTTTCAGCTTATGGTAGCCATGGCATGTCATGGTACCCTCATACACTGTAGACTTAGAGGCTTCAGGGACATAACGATGGTGGTTTGATGTTGGGGTCCTTCCCCTTTCTTTATAAATTGTGTTTTTTTCCATAATCATATCTTATGCTATAGATGTTGAAGACTAGTTTTGTGGCCCATGGCCCATATTTCTTGATGTAGATGTGATAAGATAGAATTTCCCACTAGCATATGTTAGATCTTTCTAATGTCTTCCGCTGATTTATTGATTGAACGAATGTAATGAGGCCAAGTAGTTCGCTTGGGGACTAAATATAGTCTCTAAGTACCAGTTGTGCCCAGGGTACCCTCCTGGGGCGTGACAAACTTGGTATCAGAGCACAGTGTTCAAGTGTCCTAGGGAGTCTATGAAGCCGTGTCTAGTTGATTCTTGTTTATGGATGATGTGTGCACCACACTTCATAAGCAAGAGGCTATAGGACATTAAGAAGTGTTACCCTTCTTCTATTATATGAGTTCGTGCGATAGAGTTTAACTCTATGAGAACTTTATTCTAATTCGTGCATTACATATTCGCAGAATATGCCTCCAAAATGAACTGCTGCTTAGAGAGATGTCTCAACCCCAACTTCTGAGAATTCCCAACTAGCGGTCCTTAATTAGACGGGGATAAGGAGATGGGATTGACTTCCCAGGACTGCTGAGGTCCCACAAGCGCCCCCTGCACAACCACAACTAGCCCCCACCTCAGAGGCAGAGTTTAGGGGAGCCATTACCATGCTTACTCAACTAGTGGCCTCCCAGAATAATAGTCGAGGTCCTCAGGTTCCTAGTTCTAACTCATAGGAGTCCATAACTTCAACCAAGCTCAGAGACTTTTTATGGATGAACCCACCAGTGTGAACAAGTTCAAAGGTTGAGGAGGACCCATAGAAATTCACTGATGAGATGTGGAAGGTCTTGATGGCCATGCATACTGATGAGAATGAATGAGTTAAGCTTGCATCCTACCAGCTGAAAGATGTTGCAAATGTCTGTACAACCAATGGGAGGATAGTAGAGGTGAAGATGCTGAGCCTACAGAGTGGGATGAGTTTGAGGCTGCTTTCCTTGACCATTTCTTTCCCCAAGAGTTAAGGGAGGTGAAGGTTAATAAGTTCGTGAACTTAAAGAAAGAAGGGATGACCGTTAAGGAGAATAGTCTTTAAGTTTACTAAGCTGTCTAGATATGCTCCGGAGATGGTCCAAGACATGAGGGCAAGGATGAGAAAGTTCATGTATGGCTTGGGCAGGTATGTTCAGAAGGAGTGCAAAACAACTTTATTGATCCCAGGCGTGGACTTCTCCAGAGTTATGGTATATGCCCAATAAACTGAAGAAGATAAAAAGAGAGATAGAGAAGAGCATCTGAGCAAGAAGGCCAAATCAGCAGGGCGTGATCCTAGCTAGAAGAGACAAAATAAGAGTAATAAGTCTTAATTTCAGAAGAGGTATTCTAATTATGCAATATCTATAGCGAGTGCACCCATCCAACAAAACTAGTACGATCAGAAGTCTTATGGCCGCCAAAATTTTAGGGCCTAGGGTTCTCAATCTTAAGCTAGTGTGACTCAAGGTAATAAAGGAAAGCTACCTTATGGAAATTGTGGTAAACTTCATCAGGGTTAGTGCCATGTGGGAACGAATGCTTGTTACATATGTGGACAGACTGGCCACTTCCAATATGAGTGCCCAAAGAGAAGACGAGGCAAGGGAAGTAATAAAGCACAGTCCTCCACATCACCCCCATCTGGCAGTCATCAGAGGGGTACTACTATGGGTACGGAAGGCGGGACAAATCGTCTTTATGCCATGGGTAATCATCAGGTTCAAGAGGAAGGACCAGATGTTGTTATAGGTATGATTCGAGTCTTTACTTTTGATTGTTATGCATTGCTTGACCGAGTGCCGCTTTGTGTTTTGCAACTCCTTATGTGGCTAGTAAATTTGGGATCCTTCTAGAGTGTCTGCTTGAGCCCTTTTATATTTCTATGTGGCTAGTAGATTTTGGATCCTTCTAGAGTATCTGCTTGAGCCCTTTTTTGTTTCTACTCCTATTGGTGAGTCTATGTTAGCTGAGAGGGTTTACAGGGATTATTTAGTATCTATCTATCATAGATATACCTAGGCTGACTTGATAGAGTTGGAGATGGTTCACTTTGATATGATCCTTGGCATGAATTGTCTTATTGCCTGTTATGCCTCCGTTGATTGTAAGACCTGGATTGTTAAGTTTCAAATCCCTAATAAACCTGTCCTAGAATAGAATTGGAGTTCTGTTGCACCTAAGGGAAAGTTCATCTTCTCTTAGAGCCAGGAAGCTAATCTCTAAAGGGTGTATCTAGCTCCTCGTGTGAGTTAAGTATGATGATGTCGAGTCTCTCACCCTAGAGTCGATCGGTAATGAGTTTCCCGAAGTGTTCCCTGATGATCTAACTGGAGTCCATCCTGATAAGGAGATTGACTTTGGGATTGACGTTCTCCCTGATACCCAACCTATCTCAATTCCACCTTATAGTATAACCCCTGCTGAATTGAAGGAGCAATTGAAAGACTTGCTAGAAAAGGGTTCCATAAGGCCCAATGTTTATCCTTGGGGTGCTCATGTCCTATTTGTGCATAAGAAAAATTGATCTCTTAGAATGTGTATAGAGTATCGACAACTGAACAAGGTTACAATAAAGAATAAGAATCCTCTTCCCAGGATAGATGATCTGTTTGACCAATTTCAGGGTGCCTCTTGCTTCTCCAAGATAGACCTCAGATCGGGTTACCATCAGCTGAAGGCGAGGAAATGTGATATTCCAAAGACAGTCTTCTAGACAAAGTATGGTCACTTTGAGTTCTGGATCATTTCCTTTGGGTTAACTAATGCACCTGCAACGTTTATGGACTTGATGAATAGAGTATTCAGACTATATTTTGACATGTTCGTGATTTTATTTATTGATGATATCCCGGTATATTCTAAGGATGAAGAGGAGCATGCCAATTATCTTAGAGTGGTTTTACAAACTCTCAAAGATCATGAATTGTATGCTATGTTTTCGAAGTTTGAGTTTTGGCTCAAGTCAGTGGCCTTCCTAGGTCATGTTGTCTCGGACGATGGTATTCAAGTGGATGCCCAAAAAATTGAAGTGGTTAAGAATTGGCCCAGGCCGACCTCTCCCACATAAATAAGAAGTTTCTTAGGGTTGGCAGGATACTACCATAGATTTGTTGAGGGGCTTTCTTCCTTGTCTGCACTATTGACCAAGCTAACTCAAAAAAGGGCTAAGTTTCAGTGGTCTGAAGAATATGCAAAGAGTTTTCAAGAGTTGAAGACTAGATTGACTATAACGCCAGTTTTGACTTTGGTCAATGGGGTGGAAGACTTTGTAATATATTGTGATGCATCCAGAGTTGGACTAGGTTTGTGTTAATAGAGAGAGGGAAGGTGATAGCCTATGCTTCCAAACAACTTAAGATTCATGAGAATAACTATCTGACTTATGATCTCAAGTTGGGAAGCAGTGGTGTTCGTGCTTAAGATTTGGCGCCACTGTTTATATAAAGTGCATGTGGATATGTTCACTGACCATAAGAGCTTGCAATATGTCTTCAATTAGAAGAAGCTCAACCTACGACAAAGGAGATGGCCGGAGTTGCTCAAGGATTATGACATGAGCATTGTCTACCACCCAGGTAAGACTAACATTATCGGTGATGCTCTTAGAAGGTTGTCTATGGGTAGCATGACCCATGTGCAGGAAGGGAAGAAAGAGTTGGCTAAGGAAGTGCATAGATTGGTCCATTTATGAGTACTACTTGAAAAAAATAATAAAAGAGAGGTCAATGTTCAGAATGGGTCTTCTTCATCCCTATGTCAGAAGTAAAGAAAAAGCAAGATCAAGATCCTGTCTTGATTCAACTAAAAGAAGTTGTCCACAAGCAAAAAGTGATGGTTTTCTATAAAGGGAGAGATGGGGTGCTAATATACTAGGGTAGATTGTGTGTGCCCGATATTGATGGTGTCCAAGAGAGAATCATGGCACAAGCTCACAGCTCCCGATATTTTATATATTCTGGCCCCACCAAGATGTACCACATCTTGAGAGAAGTCTATTGGTGGAAAGGAATGAAGAAGTACATTGCTGAATTTATCTCTAAGTGTTCCAATTGTCAACAAGTCAAGGTTGAACATCAAAGGCCATGTGGACTAGCTCAGAGCTTTGAAATTACTGAGTTGAAGTGGGAGATGATCAACATGGATTTCATTACCAGCTTACCACGATCCCAAAAGAAACATGATTCGATATGGGTGATTATGGATAGGATGACTAAATCAGCTCATTTTTTGGCAGCCAAAACAACTAACACTGCAGAAGAGTATGCTAAGTTATACATTCATGAGATTGTGAGGTTACTTGGAGTTCCCTTATCTATCATCTCAGATAGAGGATCTCAATGCACCTCCCTGTCACGTCCAAAGCCACGTTAGGGCGGACTGGTACCCATTGCCAATAAGGACCGAGAGAACCAACCTGTATCTATGCGCTCTCTATATATATTATAAGGTATTTTTACATTTAACATGCCTTTAAGAAAGTAAACAGTAATAACAAGCCAAAAGGAAATGCATATGGCTAGGCTGTTGGGGCCACGGTGTCTAAAG
>JAABOM020059667.1:0-47921 GCA_011800125.2 Solanum clarkiae
TTAACACAAGATTCAAGCACTTTTGAAAATTAGCGCTAATTTGACCAAACCATGTCATGTTTAATTTGAATTGTACTTGTATTGTAAGGTGTGGGGTATTACATCTATTCAACTCAAAAATAATAAAGAAAAGTAAAAATACAAAACAAATAATACTCTATTACAACCCGAATTAAAATGTACATACAACCAAGAAATTTAAAGATTGTCTCGATATTCATCAACACATCAAAATAAACACTATTGTCTCATCCAACTCATAACGAAAACCTAAACTAATTATCATTCAAAAGATAGGGAACTCTGCATACTCACACCCTCATAAAAGAAAAACATTTTCCTTAATGTAAAAGGGACAATAGAGATCAAGCATAAGAAGAATGAAATGGGTATGAGAATCCCCCTAGTTAGATCAATCCAGCTATGGTGGTGGTGGAGCCGTAGAAGTTCTCATGGGGCCATCAATGCCCTCATCTATTGGTGTACTATCAAGAACAATCAAAGGCCATACAGGCTCAGGCTCACTCACAATAGATGTTCTTGTCATGGACTTATCCAAAAGAGGTGTTACTTTCACAATGTCCATAATTTGGATCTCCAACCAAGCAAGCTCATCATGGTCATCTTGGCTATGCTCCGCTCCTACTATTCCTTCGTTAGTCTAAGAGGTGCTCACCTCCTAGGATACTTCACAATCACCATCACCCAAAACATTCATGTTCAACTCATCATCAGGGACAATAGCCATAACCACGTTAAGTGGATCTTCTAGCCCATCAAAGAAAGTTCTCAAGTCCATCGACCAGAGGGCTGCCATCTCTTTTCTCAACAAATCAAAATCAGCTTTTAAAGTTGATGTGTTTGCATCACCATCACTTGCCTTCTCTATAACTACCACTCTATCTTTCATGTTGGTTAACTTTTTCCCATGGTCATCAGTAATCGACTCGAGTCTATCCACCCTTAGTTTATATCCCTTCGATAACACCGGTTGCTTTGCCTCAACCTTAATATATGGCCTTAGAGCTTTGTCTATGGCTATCTCAACTAGCTTAGGCACACATGAATCAACCCTAGTGGCATGAAGATCAGCTACTTTGGCCGTCTGGCCAAATGAAAGAATAATGGCCTTAGTGAGTAAGGGTAGGTCATCTGTGGCCTATGCTTCTGTTTGTGCCTTAGCTTAGGGAAATGGGCACAAGATGAGGGTAAAGTAGGAGAAGGATAGGTTATAACTACCTAGATTCCAAGTTCTGTAAGTCCAGACTTAAGGAGCTCAACATCGACCACCGTTGTTTTATCAGACGGCTTCTTCTTTGCTTTGTCCTTCTTATCCCTCTAGAATTTAGCTTCAATAACTGTTTATGCCGATAGAGTAACCTCCACATTGATCCTTTGGTTCCTGGGGACTTTGGTACAAAGTGGTAATGAGGTTGGGAAATGGCAATGAGATTTCAACTTACTTCGCCATTGTAAGAATTTCTGAGGTGACGATTGCACCAAGGTTTAGTCACTAATGGACCATAATATTCCCAACTAGTACTGCCTTGTCCTGTCGAAGCAGTGATTCATTTTATGACGGCATCATGTTACTACTAGTAAACCCAAACAAAAATCTCGTTGGGATGTTCATTTCTTTCTTTTCCATAATGTCTCCCTCCTTTAACCACGATGGAGCAGGAATCCCAATCATAAGAGCCAACCAAGCTTTTGTATCTTCAAATGTTTCGATATTAATCACCTTCTCCATGTCACTCTTATCTTTCTATGTGCATCCCAGAACTTCATTGACTTCAGTCTGACTACATGGGACTTATACACCCCTGACCTCTACAACATCAAAAGGTTTGAGCACTAACATCACCCAACTTTTGTTATTTGGAATGGCCTTTTCATAGGCCTCATAGAATTCATGGACCAAGGTAGGAACATACGTGTCCCGAGGTTTGGTGAATATTTTGAAGTTGTGGAACTTAAGAGTTTCCCAAACCTCGGGGTATTTGTCAAGCACACTATCAGTTGATAACTGCTTCTCTTGTAGGATTGTTCTCTGCCCCTCTGTCTTGAGTGTGTTTACGTGTCATAGGTTGTTATTTCATAGATTGTCTAAGATATTTTAAGAAGAGGATCATGAATGGCTTTATACCTAGCCTTAGTTTGATGCCTTTTTGGACTTGGCTATGAAGTAGGCCTCTTAGAAGTCTTGGATCCATCTTCCTCACCATCCAAACTAGTTTAACTTACACTGAGGGGTCCCTCCTCATCACTGGTGGCCTCTTGTTGCTCAGCTATTTTTCTTTTACCTTTCCCTTGCACTGCCCTTTGAGGTCTCTAAGGTCTTCGTTCTACTTCTTTGGGAGCTATAATAACTCCCCTAGCTGCTCTGGATCCTTCTTGAGTGACATGCTCCTTAGGTTTTCCCATTTCTACAGAATAATAAGCTCCAAATATTGTATGAGTAGAATTGGGAAGCAATGTGCAAAATTAAAGCGTAAGAGAACAATCCAGGGTGACAGGACAGTTTGATCGTAGAACATACTAGGTGATATGCTGAATTGATTCGACCATCAAATAGATCATCACCTTTTTGCACAATTTTCAGACTCTACGCTATGACTACTTTCAGCAATACTCATGCATATTCAGGAATACACCAATTTACTGGCAATGGAGAATTCTATTGCGGAAAGTTTCAGCATTCAAACATGAAGATCAGACAAATAACGCGATGCATGTAATCATGTTTGAGATAACTAGCAAGGCTATTCATCCATTCACTCAAAATTCAATAATTTTGCACCAAGAACAAGGATGAGAGTAACAGACTAACATAAAATCAACACTAATGCATGTTCAATTATTGATTATCACAATCGCATGGTCTTCATGGATATAAACTCAATCAAGTGATGATTTGCCCATAAGAATGACATTACCAAATCCATCATCACTTCACTCAAAGGATTTCAAAAGGGTTACTTAGACATCACCCATGGACCATAGAATAAGCAATTCAAACAAGTAAGCATTTTCAATCAAGCATTCTCATGGTCATGATACTATCTCAAGTGAAAGCAATCAAGTAAAATGGTAACTATGAAATTGAGACAGCACCCATAAACATTCCTCAATTGGGTAACAAATCATTCATTAACAAAACTAGACCAAATTATGGAACACCTAATTTAAACATATTTAAAAGGGAATCAAAACCCACATTAAATCAATCATATATGCAAAACATGGTTTTAGCATCACCAAAAAGGTCTAGCCACACAATTGCAAACAATATTTTACAAAATAAACATGATCAACACACTCACAAACCCTGATCAACCTTGTTATCAATGATTATTCTTCCAAAAGAACTAAAACAAGGACCAAAACCATACATTTTCAATGTTGAGCTACAATGAGAATCCTTAAGAAGGCTTTTGTGATGAATATCCTCAACTTCTTATGAAAATTTCCAAATAAAAATCTAAAAGGGAGTATTGGCGTGTTGAAGGAGTGAAAAGGAAGGGAGGTAGGAATTGAAGGGACCAAGGCATTTGAAATGCCTTAAGTGGGTCAGTGAGTCGTTTATGTTCGATGATACCAAACAACACCGCCTAAAACATTTGGCGCTACGCCAAGTTTGCTAGGGACCACCTTTTCTAATAGTATGCATACCTTTCTCTCAAACATGAAAGGCAGTAAAATTGACTACGGAACATTAGTTTCAAAAATTCATCGAGTTACTACTGAGTCCATTGAATTCGGCAGCACCTTAGGAGTCATCAAGTGACTCTGGCGGTCAGTCAATTTGTCACCTTTTCAACTCAACGATATGTCGATTGGTGGCCTTGCTCAACCTCTCAACACCCATTATTTGAAACTAAAATGAGTAACTACTTATCTTAGGTTGCATCCCAAACAGCGCCTTTGTTAATATCGTGGCACGACTCAGATCAACTTTTTTATTAAGTCACCTCCAATTGGTTTGTGACTGACAACACTTCTAGATTATCTCCATGCTTCAAAATCCTAAATATATTGAACAATTCTTCCTCATCATTCACTCGAAACTTAAGATGTTCACTCTCTACATTTCATAACAGCTCTTTTGAGTGGCTAAGAACAGCCTATCAAAGATCAGCATGAACAATTAACTTGTCCACGTTTATCAAAATATCATTTAAAATCCCAACAGGTCATTTGCTAGACCGATCAGCTAGTAGTAGTTGTATCTTTGTCGATGAAGGGGTTTCCAACCTCAATTCTTCAAATATGGCCAGGGCTTGAGGTTTGTACTTGCTCCCAAGTCACGTAGTGCCTTACTGAACTTCGAAGCTCAAATGGTGCATGGAATAGTAAATGCACCTGGATTTTCTTTCTTTACTACCAACTATTGTAGTAAGTTTGCACTATAATTGTGAGACACTTCGCTAGTCTCACACTCAGGAGTTCGCTTCTTTGTGACTAACTCATTCATAAATCTAGCATTACCTAGCATCTCGATCAATGCTTCCACAAGTGGAACATTTATCAACAATGAGTTGAACATACAGAGAAATTATTGAAACTTTGGGTCCTTCTATTTCTTCTTTAATCTCTGAGGAAAAAGGAGGATCAATCGTGACTTGAGGTGTTTTCAACCTCATAGCAGCACTTGGAGTTTTGGGGAATATTTTCATGACATTCACAACATCATCCCTTCTCTTGTTTTATTTGTTACTCTCGGGATTTCCAAGAGCATCACCATCCTCATCAACAACTATACAATTATCAACTTCAATAGTAACTACATTCTCATTTTCTTCCACTTTATTTAAGCTTTATTCAACAAGTGATGGCTTTGTACCTTCTACCACTTTCCTACTATGAGAAGTAATGGCTAAGCATTACTTATCATTTCCCTTGGGATTGGCCACCATGTCACTTGGGAAACCTTCTTTTGGATGCTGATTTAGATGAGTTGATATGTTTCCAAACTGAGTTTCCAGGTGTTTAATAGATGTTGAATGTGATGTCACTGTTTGATTCAACTAACAAAAGTCAGACTGCATCTCGTTCAAGTCTTTATCATAGACTTCCACCGTGCTCAAGATATAGGTGAGCATAAGTTCGGTCGAAGATTCTCTTGATTTACCACAGGGTCTGCAACTTTCACCCTATCATGAGGTGGAACATGCATATCTCCTAACCTATCATAGTTTCTCTAACCCCCAACTTGAGGTTGGCAAGGCCACGCATGATCATGGTATCTGGTGTTGTTGTTCCCACCTTGATTCTTGGGTGTCCTCAGAAATGCTCACCGGGAACCCACTATGTAGTTTATCATACAATGTACTTCCTCACTGTAACCACCTTAAAATGGTGCACCATCAAGCGTCATATCACTAGCATCTCCTACAGCATTCACACTTTTATGATTTCCTCCCTTGACATGCTTAGTCAAGAGGTTAAGCTAAGTTAGCATTTTAGCCATGTTCTCGTCAATCTTTGATGTCTAGTGAGCTACTCCTTGGATGGACCTTGATTTACTGTCAAAATACAACAATTTGACGCTTAAAATATAGGATTTTGTGTGTTCTCAATTCGATATTTATGATTTTTTTGTGTTTTAGTGAGTAGCTTTTCCAGGAGAGCATCTAGGCATGATTTTGGGGCAAATTGCAAACTTTACTGGTTTTTAAAGGTTTACGGGACCCTCTACGAGTCATAGAGGATTCTAGTAGTCGTAGAGTGGGTTTTGTGGAGCTTTCCAGTAAATTTTGAAGATCTAAGTTTCAGCCATACGAGACCACTTTATGAGGTGTAGATCACCCTATGAGTGGTATAGAGTGATTTTGTGAAGCATTCCAGTGAGATACAATGAAGGACTAGTTAATTTAGATCGAAGTTCACAAGAGAAAAACACTAATCTTGAATCAGTATATGTCTCGTAAAGTGGATCTATAGCAGTGAAGTCCAAGATCTCAAGAGTTGAACATGAGATCCCAATTACGACTCGTAAATCAATTTACGAGTCATAAAGGCCTATTGTAGAACGTCCCCAACCAGTTTTTCTATTTTTTTCAGACTTGTTTGTAAATACTATTAAATAGTAATTTTTTTAATCATTATTCACAGAACACAGTAGACAGAACGTCACTAGAGTACTTTTGAGGGTTTTACACTTGGAGACAAAAAATTAGAGAGGATAATACACTTGTAGATTCATTGTATCTTTCAATCTTGTGATTCTCAATACAATTTGGGTTTGCTTGTCCTTCAATCCAATTGGTAAGTGATTAATTATGTCTTCACAATTCATAGTTTCTTCATCTACCCATAGCATGAGTAGCTAAATCCACAACTTGGGGTTGTGGGAACTATGAAGATCTAACCAAATAAACCTAGATAATTTGCAATTCTTGGAATGGATATTTACATGTATTAATAAACTCTCTTCATTTTGCATGTTTTCTAGTGGTGGCAAACATTAAAACTTACATAATGTTACCTTCCCGATCCAAGTGGTAATGTATATGTGACACCTAGTATCTCTTTGCTCTTATGAATTCATGTTTCAAGCCTCATTTGGTCAGGTTTGGGGTGTATTAGGTTCATGGGGGACTCCTAGTACGTAAACGAGTCCAAGACTTACCTCCAAGTTGAATTTTGGGTGTTGTTTCGTACAAGGGTCAACTTTGAACTGGCATAACATTTTAGCACATTTATAATTGGGTAGCACACGACATGTATAAAGAAATACCTCTGCGTTATCCTTACAAAGCACTTTGTTTCAACTCATTTTGACGTAAGATGAAGGGGTTATGATCATTTTCGTGAGACCCTCCCGTGTAGTGAAGCCCCACGGAAACCTATACGGGCAGTGTGGTCTTGTATGGCTCGTGTGAAGGGGAATAGGCTGTGTCACCTGGGCATATTGTGGCCAATAACATTTTCTTGTCTATGTGAGATGGGACGGACCAGTATATAGTCCATGTAACACTACACGGTCCATGAAAATGGCCGTCAAACGACGAGACGTCAATTTTTCCAAGTTTCGCAACTTCAATTTTTTTTTCACTAAGGCTCTTCACAGGAACTCCACATGACCCCATGGAGTGCCAAATGTTTAGTGAAGTCTCCAGTGAGATGATACTTTTCCAATTTTTCCATCCGTTCACTTATGGCTTCTCCTTAAATTTTAATTACTCTAATGCCCTTTTTAGACTTCCAATGCTATCTTAACCTTACTAAAAGACAAAAAGAATATTTCAAAAGGATCAAACTCATTACTCTCATCTCAAATACACTCTCAATTCTCTCAAAAACCTCCATCAAGCCCCAATTCAATTTCAAGGAAGCTGAAGAAAAAGATTAGATTCAAAGATCATTCCCAAGCCTCCATTCTTCCCAATCTCAATTCTAAGAAACTCTAGACCTAACATATGTGGGTTTCTTTCATGGGTTCCTTTCACCAATGATACCCAAGCTTCCTTTTTCCTAAATTTCATGATTTAAAGTTGAGTTTACAAATGAGTTTACTAGTATGAACATGTCAATGAACTATGTTAAAGTTATGCAAAGTTGTGACTATTTTGCTATGTTGTGAGCTATATATCTTAGATCTATTGTAAGTTTTGATGAGGGGTTTTGATGTGAATGTCTTAGGGGTGTTGCAAGGTGTATTTTGATGGTTTTAAAATGGATTTTCTTGCATGATTTCATCTCTAAAATGCATTTTCTTTAACCCCCACTACACACCCCCGAAGTATTTTTGATGAAATGTCCGGTTATGTCTTATTGAGGAATTAAAGGTCCAAAGCATGTCTTATGTTATGATTGATGTTATGATGATGAAATAATAGTATGTATATGATGTTATGATTATCATAAAAGGAAAGTATGTATATGATATCTCTCTATAGAGTGTTGGATTGGCCATAGCCAATTGAGGGGTATGCCTCAATAACTAAGGGAGGTAGGGTGTTACCATCCTCTAACATATCAAGGGGTTTTTACCTTGGTAACTCATCAATGGGTTTGTACCTTGGCACCATGGTGATGGGGCGGCATCATCACTAACCTATAAAGGGGTTTATACCTTGGTAATCTATCAAGAGGTTTGTACCTTGGCACCTAGGTGATGGGGCGGCATCATCACCCACCTATCAAGGGGGTCGTACCTTGGTAACCTATCAAGGGGTTCATACCTTGGCACCTAGACGATGGGATGGCATAATCACTAACCTACCAAGGATTTTGTACTTTGAAAATCTAGCTTGGTCTTTTCTACACATATGATATCCTATATGAGCATGAGTTACTTAAGCATGCTTTACTTAAGCATTGATCATACATGCAATATTGTTATATTATGCCTATTGCCTATTGTTATGCATTTCGATTATGATGCCTATCTCTTCTGGCATTGCATCCTACATACTTAGTACATTAAAACATACTAACACATACTCTAGCCTACATGACATCACCATGTAGGAACTAGAGTCCCTCTTGAGTATCTTCCTTCATGTGGCTAGTACAACCTTCTCAAGATAGTTGATGAGTCCTCCATTTCGAGGCCCTAGTTTTTGAATTCTTGCAATATATAAGACATTATTGTCCTTGATGTATTGATCTTGTTGACTATAAGGGTGAGCCCAGTTATATGTCTTGGCCTCCGCTCTTATCCAAGTAGTAGAGGTGTTGTCGGACAAATCTATGTATTTATAGTATGAGTTGATTCTATTATCTCTTGATCCTATGCTATGACAAGTTATCCCTTAGCCCCTTTTCCCTCATTTCCATTCTTCAAATGTCTTTTAGTTGCTTCCGCGACCAAGGATGTGTAATGATATGCTACGAGGGTTGTTTGGGGTCCCTTCAGGTTCTCTTTTCGCCGGTCATGTCTAGGCCCTAGGTTTGGGTCGTGACAGTATAGGTAAAGAGATTGATTAACACGATTCGATGATGTGTTCTCGTATTATCAACCGAACTAGACCAAGGGGAGGTTGACTGTGACTATGGGTAGTGGTTAGTATTGCACATATGAAGATGAGCCAAGTCACATAGTGAAATTCGCCTCTCACCTTTGACCAAAGAGCTTGGTGAACTTAAACTACTATAATATATGCTATACTCTAGTAGAGAATTAGGTTATCCAAGGATATAGAGTTGGTGAATCATAGGGAACACAATTCCCAAGTTACTCTCCATTATTGACTGTCTCTTATTTTAGTTAGTTTAGTTTAATTCTTATCAATTATGCAACCCCCCCTGAAGAATTGAGTTAGTTAATACTTGAATTGCTTGTTAGTTAATTAATTTTGAAGTAGTCGTATTCTCTTTGGGATTCAACCCTAACCTTGGTTAAATTTTATGCTTTACAACAACCGTTTTATCCTCCAAAAGAAAGGTGTTTCTTGGGTGTGAACAAAGCTTATGGCGCCATTGCCGAGGAATGCGACTGGACTTCGATTAAATTCATTAGTAATTGTAATTCGAGATCTAATTTCTTAGTTCCCTTGAATTTTACTGTTGTTTTTGTTTTTATTTTGTTTCTTTGCAAGGTATACTTGGTAGTGTATGCCCACAACTAGGAATTAAGGCAATCCCTTAACTCCTCTTGATCTAGAGATCTAAAGAATTACAAGAAGAATGGCTCAAGAGAATGCTAACATCACGGGCAATGCAGCCTTGAATCGGAATGTTAATGATGATGATCAGAATAAAAACCCTCCTCCTTTGGAGAGTATTCCATAGCATAGGGATTTCGATGACAATGCTTACCAATGGAATCAATATAGATTGAACCTTATGGCTATGGATGTGACCGGGGATATTATGTTGCCACTACTATCGATTGAAACAAAATTTTTTAATTCTAGTAGGTTACTTCAAATGCTTTAAAACCATAGAAAATTTGCAGGCCTACCATCATTGGATCCACATAACCACTTGCATAATTTGGCATTTTTCTGCAAGAGTATGATGGGGACACAAAATCTATCTATGGATGTTGTGGGACTTTGTGTTTTCCCATTATCTCTTATGGGCGATGCTAAACTATGGCTATCTGAGCTCCCAGAGAGTTGAATAACTACTTGGGCAGATTTGCAGAAGGCCTTTTTGGAAAGGTGCTTCCCTAGATCGAAAAAGCTTAAGTGAAAGGATCAAATCAACAACTTTGAGCAACTTCTTGGTAATTCAATTAGTACCACGTTTGAGTTGTTTACTAAATGTTTGAGGAGCGTCCTTGACCACAAGATAGTTGATGATGCCTTGGTGGAAATCTTTTACCGTTCCCTTGATGAGAATAGTCAAGCTTGTGTTGATACTACTGTCGGGGTCGGGGTGTTTCTAGATCAACCATTTGGAAGGATTCTCGAATATATGGAGCAAGTGGTCAAGATTAATAATGCATGGGGATAATGAGATAGAACTTCTATGAGAAGTTTATGTGCTGTTAATTTTAGTTCAGAGAAAGCCAAGATCAATTAGGAGATTATGCAACAACTTGCTCAACTCCGCACAATCATAGATGTGGTGATCAAGCAGAACCAAGAAAGAGCAAATGTGCTAGTTCACAAACCTCCACATATAACCATGTACGATGAGTCTTATTATGAAAGGATACTTGTTTTGTGAATGATCAGTCGGGGGGAGGGGGGGAGGGGGGTTCCGAACCAATGCCCAAGGGTCCAATTAGGACTATTGCACCAAGGTCAAGGAAACCAAGGTCGGAACTATCCTAGAGATGGATCTTATAGAGTCAAGCGAGGTGGTTATCATGAGAGGAATAAGGTTCCTGAAGTAGATTGTGGTAGAAGAGATTGTTTTAGAAATGGTCCATAAGTGTCACCACATAATCGAGAGACTGGTATAAGTAATTCCAAAATTAAGGAGATGTTCGATCGTTGTTGAAGAAGACTGAGAAACAAGATAAAACTCTAAGGGGCATGAAGTCTGATAGTTGAAGCATTAATCAAAAGATAGAGTCTCATTCTATGGCCATTATATAGCTTGAGCAACAATTTGGTCAAGTTTTTACTCAGTTAAATCTGCATTAGAAGGGTACATCGCGTAGCAACATAGTTCAAAATCCAAAGAATGAAGGGCAATGTATGGCAATTACTATTAGAGGTTGCAAAAGTACTATTGATCCTCCTAAGTTGGTTGAGTTACAAGATGTTCATGAGAAGATAGTTGCAGGAAAGAATGTGATTAAAGAGATGATTGTGTCAAAGATGGGGTGATTGAGGTACCTAAATAGCCATAGAAGTATAAGTCGATCCCAAGGCCTCCTCCTCCTTTCCCTTAAAGACTCAAGAAGAAGGAGGAGGAAGGCAAGTTCAAACACTTTCTCTTAATCCTTAAGAAAATATCCATCAACATCCCTCTAATTAAAGCTTTAGACAAACTGCCTAGTAATGCAAAATATACGAAAGAGTTGGTTACTAAGAAGCGGGTTGTAAGTCAAGAGCTTTCGAAAAAGTTTCAACATTGTAGTGCTATCACCACTAAGTCATTAGCTCAAAAGCACAAAGACCCGGGTGCTTTCACTATACCTTGCTCTATAGGAGATGTGGAGTTCACAAAAGCACTTTGTGATTTGGGTGCTAGTATAAATTTGATGCCTCTTGTAGTTTTAAAGGTGGTTGGTTTGGACGGCCCTACTCCAACAAAGATGTGTTTGTTAATGGTGGACAGAATAGTCAAGAAACTTGAGGATACACTATGATGTGTTAGTAAAAGTGGAAAAATTCATATTCCCTACAAATTTTATAATAATTGATTGTGAAGTTGATTTTGAAGTCCCTATTATCTTGGGGAGACAATTTCTGTGCACAGGACGAGCTCTAGTAGACATGAAATCTGGTTAAGTCAGATTTAGGGTGAATGACAAAGAAGTAGTCTTAGACATTCGCCAGTCTATGAAGCATTCAGATGAGTTGAAAAGTGAGGTTTGGGCAATTGGTAAAGTCTAGTAGCCAATTTATCTAAGTCGTACCACAACAATAAATCCGGCGCTACTTTGGAGGTAGCCCAAGGATTTTTGATATTTTTACTTAGTTTTGAGTTTATTTTCATTTTTTGGGTTCTTAGTAGTTTTTTTATTATGTTTTGCTTGCTATTTTTGACATTGGCTTTATTGCATATAGGGTGCAAGTGAATTTTATGAAGAGTATATAGG
The DNA here is from genome assembly GCA_011800125.2 of Solanum clarkiae. Lineage (NCBI taxonomy): Eukaryota > Viridiplantae > Streptophyta > Magnoliopsida > Solanales > Solanaceae > Solanum > Solanum clarkiae. Next base: position 12,170 of record JAABOM020059667.1, read on the forward strand.
TAAAAGAATAATACAGTAGATATTGCTGAGAAATGCATAAGGTAAAGTTTCTACGACTAGGTTTATGAGACGTATTGCACTTTATGACTTGTAAGCCCATCTCGTAGAGATTTCCAATGAGCATGAATAGTGTTCACTCAACCAATAAGCCAACATTATGACTTATAAAACAATCTATAAGTTGTGAATAGGGTTCATGTAACTCAGGTAGGATTCTGAATTTTTCAAGTGATGAGGGTTCTACGAAACCTTGACTTATGAGTCGTAGATCAGCCTATGACTTGTAATCGGGCTTTCGTTGCCCCAATCTTGGTAATTATAAATGTTGACCCGGTAAAGGTATAAAATGGAGTAAAATTATTTGACCACACTTTTACCCTAAATGATCAAATTTTCCCTAATTTCTTCATTCCCCTATATTTCCGATCAATTTTTCGACGAGTACAATCATTTTCTGGCGTGATTTTCTGGAAACTCCTAGGGATTTTCATCTTTCATCATTCGCTTCCTTCTTCATGTTCATTCCTATTCTTGGTATGTTTTTTGGTCTATTCTTAGCCTTTAAATTTGCTTTGTTGTTAATTATGTGATGTGATAATCATAATGGACTTGATGCGTATGCATAAAATTCTTGGTAGATTTGAATGGTGAAAGTAAAAATTAGGGTTACCCTTGATTTAATTGCTTGATGAATTTCGGAGATTGGGTATATTTAGTTTCGGGATTGATTTCTTGTTGTGCCTATTGAATTATTCCCCAAGTGTGCTTGATTGTGATTGAGTTATTGTTGGTTGTGACTTGGAAGGTGATATTATAGATGCATTATTGTTTGAATGAACTAGGGAAGGTTGAAATAATAGGGTAGTGATGCTAAATCCTTTTCGATGGGGTAAATTTGTGTTAAAATCATGTTTAGGGTATGGATTATTATGTGCTTGCTTCGATGTTGGTTGGATAATGCTTGAATATGTTCTTGGAGTCCATGTGAAGAACTTAGATAGGTCAAATACCAGAAATTTCTCGTTCATAAGTGTCTTTTACCACTTGTAGATGAATCTACGAGTCGTAATTACCCCTCCTGGGAAAGTCCAATGACTTGATGTTTTGAGTATTTATCAGAGGAGACTTCTACGAGTTGTAGGTCAATTTATGGCTCGTATATTGGTCTCGTAGATCCTCGCTTGTTTTTCAAAATACTCTCTGGTCTTTCGGACGAAACTAGTTTATGACTTGTAACCCAAGTTACGAGTCATACCTAGGTCTCGTACAATTTTCAAGTGAACACTATTATTGTGAATCAGTGACCTACGAGAGCACTTTACGATTAGTAGTGCACACAATGACTCGCAAAGGGGCCCTCATAGACCCTGTCTGTAACTGATTTAATTAAGTTTTGCTTTTTCATGTTCTCTATTATTTGGGCTAATTATGATTTGTTCATGTTTATTTTTAAGAAACCGTGGACCCCAAAGGCAAATTTGCAGAGATTGATGCTTTTAAGAGGCAACTCAAGGATGAGCCTACAGATGATGTGCCTTCGGATATAGAGCAGACACTTCAGCTTTGTAGGTCAGTGGAGATATATACTGCCCCGCCTGACCCAGCAACACCTCGACAATAGACGAGATTTATAGCTAGAGCTGGGCAACCTCAGGTTCAAAGCGAGAGTCCTTCCTGGTGTAACAAGGAAAATAGTGAGGAGACGGGGAGTAGCATGCACCAGATGAGCCCTTCTAGGGAGGAGTAGAGTTTAGCGGGGGGCCTTTGAGAATAGAGGAGATGTTGAATCCTTCGTCGCACCATCTTAGTAAACCCAGCCGTTCAATATATGAGGATCCCAGGGTTATTGGTGATGGACTAATTCGTGTACCATGTATGAAGGACACAATGATACAATATTGGCTCGAGTTTCTAAAGTAGGCACTTGGAAGAAACACGCCAATTATTGTATGGGATTTTTATGCATCATATGTAGAAATGATTCTACGAGATCTTCCTACGGGAAAGAGGCCTCTCTCATAGCCCAGATTGACAGAGGTTCGAGTGAGAGGGCGGCGAGTCGATATTTCAGAGGAGATGATCTGCCATGTACTTTTTTGTCCCGAGTACCATGCCCCAAGATCGACAACTGAGTTTGACTATAGGTTGGGGAAGGTAAGAATAGCATTGATTATGAAGGATCTAGTACAGCGGACCTCACTTTTGAGATGCATGGCCGAACACATTGCAAAGCAGGGTCCAGAGCCTGCTTAGGTCACCACACATGCAGAGCCTATTGTGAAGGCTTCGCTGAGTTCCCTTGGCAAATTTTATTAGGTGATTGTTAGATCCCACATCCAACCTACTTTGGTGGATAATACTTTAACACTGGAGCGGAGCGGTATTGGTTACCAGCATCTTAGCTGCTTACGACATTGATTGGGCCCAACTCATAGCAGAGAAAATTCATGAGTCAACACTCAAGATGGCCACCTCCATCCCATTCCCAATTTTTGTCTACAGATTCTATCTACAGTCTCGAGTGGAGATCCTTCATCAGCTAGACTAGTTAGCTGAGGCCCAACATAACTTAGAGGTCAGCCTAATAAAGGCTTATGAGAACCTAGTGGCAACCCATCAAGCACTACCACCACCACCAATGTTCGCTTTGGAGACACCAATTGAGGTTTCGATGACTTTTACCACTACTACTGTTGCTGCTATTACTGAGGAGAAACCCCAGCAGACTGAGGTAGTTAATGTTGAGAGGGGTCCTACTATAGCTACTCATGCACCAGAGACCAAAGCTTCACAAACTTCTACACCATTTATGGTTTATGTGTTCGTTGTCTCTATTCAGGCTATGGCACAATGATTATCACGTACTAAAGCCCAGCTGCCTCAGCTTATTCAGCAGCTTAGGCCATGGGTCCAATAGATTGGTGCGGACTCAGAGGAGTGGTACCAGGTATTCACCATCTATATTATTCAGGAGAAATTTTCTGGAGTGGATGCCAGTATTGATGCCTTTGAGGCTCGGGATGAGAAGAGGTTAGTCGAGGTCAGGCCTTCAAATTTGTCAGTCATCTAGAAGTTGACTATGAAGTTTAGGGTTGATATGACAATTTTACTTGTGACACCCATGACATTACAGAAGTCTACATCGACGGAGCCGCTATTTGATTTATTTTCCTCCATGGAGCCTTCACAAACTTCTCTTGGGAAGTGCCCTTGCACAGATGAGGACACTATTGAGAGTAATATACATACAAAGCACCTCGTGGATAATGACGATGATAAGGATAAAGAGGACGAGTTCGGGTTGGCCTTGAGGACATCCAGGCTAGAGCAAGGGATGATGCTATCCCTGGAGAATGATAGGGCAAGGTGTATTGGCCCCTCCGGATAAACTTCGATTGTTGAGAATACTACCTAGGAAATGGGAGATGACTAGACCTAGCCCGAGAAAGGTGCTTAGGTGCCGAGGTATGGTTTTCTTCTTTTACCCTTACTTATTCTATTTTTGCTTGATTTGGTGCATTGAGGATAATGAATAACATTTTCGATAGGGTGTGGAGACTAAGTAGCATATAGTTCATAACTAGAACAAATTTTTGTCCCGAGGTTTTCTTTCCCTGTGTTCTTTTTCCTCATGGATATTTAATTTTCATTGAACTGACAGATTTAGGATGTTTAGATAATATGTGTAACATATAGTACTAATACTTATGGCATATAGCATGTTTTATGTTTTGTTTTAAAAATTGGTACCCATCAAAAAAAATTTTTTTTGAATAGTAGTTAAATGGCAACCATGCATGTTTGGGTGTTTGGCAATAGTTGTTTTGATAAATGAGGGTAATTGAGACATGAAACATGATTTGTGAGTTGTTTCTTGATAATGTATGCAATGACAAGTGAGTGTGAGACTATTTTGATAGATTCATACATTTTTGTGCTAATTCAGAACTTGTCATGTTACTCTAAGTTAGATTGCAGATTAAATGGATTAGGAAGGTATCTTAGGCCTTTGTTCTTTACAGTAGTCCACGTTAGCCTAAAATGAACAACCAAAATGAAGTTTCATCCCTTGTACCACATATTTGAGCCTTACATGAACCAATTCTTTCAAAAACACCTAATTAGCCTAACCTTATATAGTGAAAAACCTTGAGATTGGCCCTGGTCTGTCCTTGAGCATTGTGACCCTTGATTTTGGCAAAAATCCTAAGTGAGGATGGCTACCAAAAGTGGTCATGGTTTGGGGAATAGATATTGTGTGCTTCATCATAGGCTAAAAGCCTAAGTTGAGGGTGGCTGGTATAAAGGAAAAGCACAAAAGTAAGGTGGTAAGTTGGGAATGAGGAGAAAAAGAAGAAAATCATGTATCGGGTGCAATAAAAAGAAAAAGATGCTTTAAATTGAGATTAAAAGCAAAATGAAGTAAAAAAAAATGAGGCAAAAGCTGAAAAAATGAGAAGAAAATACCCGAAAAAGCTTGAGTGTGAAATAAAAGGGATAATAATGCTAAAATATTAGAGTTGGCAAGGTAAAAGTGATAAAAAATGTAGTTCAAGGATGGATTTTAGTCACTATTTTTCCAAAATGCCATGCCAAGCTCCCTTGAGCCTATGTTACAAGACTAGAAAGTCTTAAAGTGATCCTAATCCAGTTTGTTGAAAATCTGAGTCATGAGTATATGGGCAAGCGTATGATATTAGTCATTATGCATGAACATCTTCTGTAAGAGTGAGTGTGTTTGCACAGTCCCAAACCTAAATTTGAAATCATCACTGAGTGTCAATAATTAGACTTCTTTCTGTAAGGACACTTGTATTGCATTGTTAGCATTTGACTTGTTCAGTTATTGTGGACTGTTGATGTTCCCTTTCTTGTCAAAGTTGTGTTTTCAATGCACTAGCATGCTTTGGTTTGCTAAATAGCTATCTGATCTTATTTTGAAAAGTTGGTGTGGGTACCCGAATTTGAATTGTATGTGATGTATGCTATTAGGTTGAAGTTTTTGTGTTGCTATATTGACTATATAGATTGAGTCATCTCTTGAGGATAACCAATAATCTTAATATGAGGGTGCTGATGTGCTATCGAAGTATAATACATTTGATGCTTAAAACATAGGATTTTATGTGTTCTCAATACGATATTTATGGTTTTTTATGTGTTTTTTGTGAGTTGTCTTTGCAGGAAAGTAGGTTGGCATTATTTTGCGGTAAATTGCACACTTTTCTAAGGTTTATGGGACCCTATATGAGTATAGAGGATTCTATGAGTTATAAAGTGGGCTTTATGGAGATTTCTAGTGAAGATTGAAGATCTGAAGTTCATCCATATGGATATTTTAACGAGTCGTAGATCACTCTATTAGTCGTATAGAGTAGTGTCGTGAATAATTCCAGTGAGAACGATTAAAGCACCAGTTGATGAGATGAAGTTTACGAGAGCATAATACTTGTTGTGAATAAGTCTATGATTTATAAAGTGGATCCGTAGTAGTGAAGTCCAACATCTCAAAAGTTGAACAAAAGACCCCGATTATGACTCATAAATCAGTTTACGAGTCGTAAAGGCCTATCGTAGAACGTTGCCGACCAGGTTTTCTATTTTTTAGGAATTGTTTGTAAATTCTATAAATAGTAATTTTTACGCCATTATTCACAGAACACAATCAAGAGGATGCCACTAGAGTACATTTTAGGGTTTTGCACTTGGAGACAAAATATTGGAGAGGAGAATAGACTTGTGGATCCATTGTATCTTTCAATCTTATGATTCTCAATACAATTTGGATTTTCTTGATCTTCAAGCCAATTGGGTAAGTGATTAATTGTGTCTTGTCAATTCATAGTTTCTTCATCTAGCCATAGCATGAGTAGCTAAACCCACAACTTCGGGTTGTGGGAACCATAAAGATCTACCCAAATAAACCCCAAAAATTTGCAATTTTTAGAATGGGTATTTACATGTATTAATCAATTCTCTTCATTTTGCATGTTTTCTAGTAGTGGCCAACATTAGAACATGCCTAGTATTACCTTCTCGATCTAAGTGGTAATGAATAAAAAAAGATATTGGTTAACAGGTTTTGATAATATATTCTGATCTATTAAATCGAACTAGACCAAGTGGAAGTTGACTAGTACTATGGGTAATGGTTAATAACACACACTATGTTGATGGGCCAAGTTACATAGTGAAATTCGCCTCTCACCTTTGACCAAAGGCTTGGTAAACTTAAATTATTGTCCTACATGGTATACTCTAGTTGAGAATTGGGTTCTCTGGGGATATTTAGTTGGTGAATAATGGGGAAGACAATTCCTAAGGTACTCTCCGTTGTTGATTGTCACTTGTTTTAGTTAATTTAATTTTTTATCAATCACTGCAACCCTCCCCCTTTGGGGAATTGAGTTACTTGAATTGTTTATTAGTGAATCAATTTGGAAGTCTCCCTATTCTCTGTGGGATTTGACCCCAACCTTGGTTCGGTTTTATATTTGAAAATGACTGCTTTATTATTCAAAACAGAGTGTAACTTGGGCGTGATCAGACCCTGATTCCCTGAAGGTACTATGTCATATCTTTATGTACTTTGCTTGGTTAATCTTTTACATGCCATCTAGGTGGTCATAAGCTTTAGTGAACATTTGTGTCATCATTCCTTCTCTCACAAACTGGTCGGTTGTTCCTTTGTTGACCGCATCAAGGCTTACATAGAATTATTGCAAAAGCATATGGTCAAGAACTCCATGATTGGGGAATTGAAGTAAGATTTTTCAAAATTGAAGCCATGTTTCATGCAATGGCTCACCTTCAATTTGCTTGAAGTTTTCACTACTTCTTCTCAGCTTTATCATCTTTAGGAGAGGGAAAAATATTTCAAGGAATGCATTTGCAACTTCTTTCTTGAAGTAATACCATGACAAAGTAGCTCAGTTGGCCACCTCACTACCTCTCCGGTGATGGAAAATGGAAACATGCTCAATCGAAATACGTGTTGGCTCATTCCCCTGAAAATAAATAGGAGAAACACCTCAACAAAGTTCCTTAGGTGTTCATGAAGATCCTCATGGCCAAGTCCTCTAAATAATCCCTTCAGTTGGACAAGTTGCAACATCGCACTGGTTACATGATAATTAACTCCTCCGACCAATAGGGGTAGTCAGAAAGCACCTGTGTTGCCACTTGATCCCAATTAACACCTTACACATCATTCATATCTCAAACATTCTCACCATGGACACTCCTTTCAATCTTTATCTTAACACCTATTTTTAATAGAAAAAACAAGAAGAAAATAGTAAAACAACTCTAACAACAAGCACAAAGCTCAACAACACTTCAGTTATGAACTCACCAATTCCCCGACAATGGTGCCATTTTTTATAGCGCTCAACCTAGTTATACAAAGGAAGCAGGGGAGGTCTTCATCAGCATAAACAACCCAACTGAGAGATTGGGATAGAATCCTATATGGAATCATAGTTCAAGATAGAAATGCTTCATTGGACTAAGTAATTAGAGGATCTGGGGGGGCTACAATAATTGAAGCCAAGATCAAACTATACGATATATAATTAAAAATTTAATTAGCAAATAAGATAAGATGTTGGGGATGTGTAAATATGGGAGTTGATCTGCCATCTGAGGCTAAATATTTTACTATATGAGTTGATAATTAGTTAATAGGCTAGGTTGCTTATAATCCACGATAAGCTATGATAGACGATTTTTTCATATGATTCAACTACAATAGCATACGCGGACCACCGAGGACACTCTTGGCTTATGAAGTCTCATCAAAACCACTAAGAGCTTGTACATTGAATCCATGGTTATGTGCTTCAACTGAAACCCCAACAGATTTCCAGCCATGACATCCATTCCACACTCTAATCATTCTGGCTAAAGCATCAATTAGAGATCTAAAATAAACCCCAACTTTGCAACTTTGAAATTATATATTAAACATAGCATGGATATAAATTCACTCAAATCAACTGCAAGTCAGTAAAAACATCAAAGACCTAATAAATAAATCAAGAACTCATATCAATAGCACATACCCAACATAGGGGTTTTAGACACACATGCTAGAAATTAATGATTTTGATACCTAATATAGTAGTTGCAATCATGGGTAACAAGAATGAGTAGAATATAATTGATTATCACCTACCAATCTACTCTAATTTTGCTTTCCCAAAGCTTGAAAACCCTATCACCCTTGTGCTCTAATGAAGGAATGTTTTATGTACTACTCTCTATATAAAACTTAGAAGAATGGTATGTTCTGATATTATGTACAATGTGTATTCTAATTTTCATATATAGTCCTTACAAAAGTGTGAGAGTTTGTGCTATGAATTGTCATTTGATAGTCAAGGCCAACCATCACGGAGCACTCTGGTGATAAGTTGAATGTGCACTTGACCGCTTTCCACTCCATCTTCATAAGACTTTCTCTTCTATAACATTAGGCAATGGTTCATTACTCCACTAATTCAATTCAATGATTCGGTAAAGTTCCTATCACATCACCTTCTTGTCAAGGTTTTAGGGCTTTGGGTACTGTAACTTTAGGTGATCTCTTGTGCAATTTGGTGATGCACCGAGTATGATTAATGACATTGATTTTTAGCGCATTCATGACTTGAGCTTTGACCATTTTTGCTGCAATAATAGGTATTCTCTCTAATTGTTCGGTGTATCATTGATTGTTTAGGCGATGCTGTTTTGCTACACCTTTTTACACGTTTGCTCCTTTTCCAAGATTTTGTTGAGTATTGTCCATTTGTGCACTTTTAATCCCATTTCCTGATATAACACATGCATATTCGTTATAAATAGGAAATAATAGCACGCTAAGGATTATATTTCTTTGCAAGCTAGAAACAAAATGAGTCCGAAATATGGACTAATCACATTACATGCATATGTGTTCACAAAACTGGTTTTAATGATATTCTTAACATAGATTTAATGATTTCATTTCTTTAACTTTTAAATGTTCAATATGTATGCATGTTGAGTTGTTTCATGTTCAATTCAGGCTATTCATGTTGGGTTGTTTCATATTCAATTCAGGTTATTCAAGCCATGTTCTATCTAATGTGTTGTCAATATATAACATTTGTGATGCTTAAAACTTGAAATTTTCTGTGTTCTTAATGGGATGTTAGTAGATTTGATGTGTTTTTGTGTTTGTTTAGCAGGATTATAGGGTTGGCACAATTTTGTGCTAAGTAAACAAAAATTGTTGAAGCAGAGGTTCCACGAGACCCTTTACGGGTCGTAGAAACTTTTACTGTCATAAAGATAGTTTTATAACAAATTCCAATGAATGATGATTTTCTAAAGTTAAGTCTACGAACATGCAGACAAACCAAAGAAGATTTTATGAGCCATAGACTTGGTGCCATGCCCTAAGTATCAAAAAGTGGGGAGTTGCGGAAAAGTCATAATATGAAACCCCCTGTGGGCCGTAGAACTTTATACGGATCATAGAGGAGTGTCATAGAAGTCAACCCCAGTTTTGATGAATAAATTCACGAAAACCCATTTATAGGCCGTAGAATGTTGTGTAACACGAAAACCTACCATAAAGTTTTCCAACCCAGTTATGCTACTCTATTTTGGTTTGTATTTTAAACGCTATGAATAGGTTTTATAGGTTAGTTTTTGATAGTTTGAGAAAAGAACATGAGGGAACAATAGAGAAGAAGTAGAGAGCTTGAAAAGCACTAGCAAAAACATTATTTCATCTTTCGATTTCACCTTTTGTGATTCTCACTGAATAGTTTGGATTTTTTGTGCTTAGTTCTCTTATGAATGTGCTTAATTATATTATTCAAATTCATAAATCTTGCATATACACTGATAATGAGTAGCTAAATTTACAACTAGGGTTGTGGGAACTATAAAGAACTAACATGGCAAAACTTGATAATTCACAATTCTTGAAAGATGTACATGCATGTATTAATTAATTCACTTCGTATTGAATGCTTTCTAATGGTTGCCAACATTAGAACCTGCCTATTATTATTGACAAGATCAAAGTAGTAATGAATAGGAAAAATGATTAGTTAATAGTATTCAACTGATGTTTCTCATCTAATCAATTGAACATGGCCAAGGGAAAGTTGTATTGGAACAATAGGTAAAAGTTAGTAATGTCACACTGTAGGGATGGACCAAATCACGTAGTGAAACTTACCTCTCACCTGGGCCAAAGGGTTTGGTGAACTTAACTTACCATTCTATATGTTATACACTAGAAAAGAATTTGATTATCTGGTAATACTGAGTTAGAGAATCATGAGGAACACAATACCCTAGTTCCACTTCATACTATTTTATTACTTGTCTATGTTTAGAATTATTTTTTATATTTGTTAGAAGTCCCCCCTTTTGGGGAGATAAGTTGGTCAATTAACTCAAATTTCAGTGAATTCTTTGAAGTCCGCCATATTCCCTGTGGGTTAGACCCTAAACTTGATTAGGTTATATGTCTTGACAATGATCGTTTTAGCATAAAAAAGGAGGTGTAGCTTGGGCAACATCAATATATTGGTGCCATTGCTGCGGAATACAGCTAGACTTGTCTAATTCAAGTAGTTTGGGAACTAATCCTTATTTTACTTATTTTTTGTTTTCTATTGTCTTTATTTTCTTTCAAGGTATAGGTGTAGTGTATGCCCGATACGAGATATCAAGGCATATCCTTGACTTCATTTGACTCAGAGATCTAGAAAAGACTAAGAAGGATGACGTAAGATAATGCAAACAACACAACAAAAGCAACTCTGAACTAGAATGAAAACGAGAATGCGAATAATGAAAACCCACCTCCTCTTAAGGATACTACTCCATAGCCACAGGGCTTCACTACTGAAGCTTATCAGTGGAACCAATATCAGATAAACACTATGTCTATGGAGGTTAGCGGAACCATTATGTTACTATAACTACTGGTTGACACCAATTTTGTAGTTTCTAGTGGGTTGCTTCAAGTACTACAGAACCATTAGTTGTTCGTGGGCTTACCATCAGAGGATCCGCAAAGTCATCTACACAATGTTACATTTATCTGTAAGAGTGTAATGGGAGCACAGAATCTAAGTGTAATGGGAGCATAGAATCTATCTATGGATGTTGTGAGAATTTTTGTATTTCCATTACCTCTGATAGGAAATGCAGTGTTATGGCTATCCGAGCTTCTGCATAGTTCGATCATCAGTTAGGCTGAGTTGCAGAAAGCCTTTTTGGAGAGGTACTTACGAAGATTGAAGAAGCTCAAGTTAAAAGATCAAATGAACAACTTTGAGTAACTTCCTGGTGATTCGATCAGTAGTACATAGGAGCAGTTCACAAAATTCTTTAGGTGTTTCCTTGACCACAAAATTATTGATGATGCCTTTGTGGAGATCTTCAACAGTGCCCTTGATGAGAATAGTCAAGCATGTGCAGATACCATCATGGGGGCATATTCTTAGATCAACCAATTGCAAGGATCACTAAAAGGATGGAAAGGGTGGTCAAGAAAAATTATGCTTGGGGTAAAAAAACAGGTCATCTACCAAAAGTCCATGTGTTGTCACTATTGGTTCGCATAAAGCTAAAATAAATAAGGAAATAATGCAAAAGCTTGCCTAGATATGTACCGATATGGAGGTGATGATGAAACAGAATTAGGAACGAGCTAATGCAGTCGTTCATTAGCCTTCAAGAGAATACATGTATGACGATCCCTACTATGAGAAGGACACTTACTTCACTACTGATTAAATGGGGGGTTTCGAAACTAATGCCCAAGGATCCAATCAACACTATTCGTGCCTAGGACAAGGAAACCAAGGTTGAAACTATAATAGAGATGGTGTTTTCAAAGACAATCGTGGAGGTTACTATGACGGTAATTGAGGCCAAGACATAGATGTAGATTGGGACCACAGAGATGGATACATAAATGGTCCTTATAACCCACTACAAAATCATAATACTTGCGCTAGTAGTTCTATAGTTGAGAAGATCTTTGACTGCCTGCTGAAGAAAGTTGAGACACTGGTTGAGACTATAAGGGGGATGAAATTTGACATCTCCAGCATAAATCAGAAAATTGAGTCGCATTCTATTGCTATCAAACAGCTTGAGCAACAATTTGGTCAAGTGTCAACCCAATTCAACCAGTGTTAGAGAGGTACACTAGCTAGCCACACAGTTTAGAACCCAAAGAATGAGGGGAAGTATATAGTTTTTACTACTCGAGGTGGAAAGAGTAACATTGATCCTCCCATGCCAGTAGATGATGATGATGTTCTATAAGAAGTAGTTAAGTTTAAGGATGCGAATATCGAAGATGATCTTATCAAGGATGGAGTGAATGATGTTGTGGAGGTACCACAGAAGCAGAAGCCCATTTCTAGACCTCCTTCTCCGTTCCCTCAAAGAATTCAAAAGGAGTATGGCACATTTAGTGTCACAACCTAGGCCTAGGGCCTAGATGTGACACGACGAATGGGAAGTCAGGTGTGGCAACCCTCGCGGGAGGATGCCATTTTTGTACATTTTAGGTCTACATGACACTTCCTAACATGTGAAGAATTTAACATGTGCCATATTAATCATAACTAATTAATGAATTCAAATGGTTAAAGGTATAGGTTCCTGTTCTAGAGGTCGTCAAGTCGAGTTCTAGTTCAAGTTTTGAATCATAAGTGTCTTGCGCAATAATTTCAACCACGATTTTACGTAATCTTTATGCATTGCTCATATTATTGTAGTAACCATTGAAAACTCCATTTTACATAGTCACCTCAAAATGATGGTTAATGTAATATTAAAAACATGCTCGCCGACTCCAATTTAACTTGACAAGGTAAACCTTAAGTTATAACCCATGGTTTCGTAATTTACTCATGCCTTTCTAGTTTATACATAAATATGCAATAGGAAATCATGTATTTTTCCCAAACTACTACGATATATAGATCCAGATGCAAATGTGATCTCATGCAAAGTTCTAAAAAAGTCATCTTCCGTGGCCATCGTCAACCATCAACTCGGTATGCTCCTAGGATAGAAACAACTATGGTTAAGTGTTAAGCTTAATGGTGTAAAAGCTAAAAATAAAACCTTTTATAGTTTTCAATTTATCATTGTTAAGTCGAGGGAAACACAATTGGAATGTAGTAAATAAACTAGTAAACAAATATATCAATAGTATCAATTGAGATATTTAGATATCTAAGTGTCAAGAGTTCTTCGGACAATTTTTACAAGACATCTAAATGTAAGTTTCACCTAATATGTATGTCATACCATCACACCAAACATAATCGAGTATCAAGAAGGATCGAAGCCCTGTATCTTAAAGGGTGGAGACCCAATTTTCAAGAGAACCAAGAACCATATTAAAAGTGGTTTCCTAGTTCGTGCATAAAATAAACTGCTTCAATCCTTGAGGCGACCAAAAATCCACAATTAAGATGGAAATTGATCTGAACAAGAGGAATGCCAATGGTGATAAGTCATAGCCACAAGAAGGATAAAGTCGACAATGATGTCAAGTGATCAGGTGATTCATACAAATGGGCGAATTAAACAAGTTCCTTGCGAGTCCCGAAATATATCAAAACAACAAAATAAAATGACAAAAATGTAGCCGATATACCAAGATAACATTGAAATATACCAGCAGGTGAAAAAGGCCGAAGAAAATTTTTTTACATGAACGTGAAACTTTTAGCATGCAACTGACCCTACAAATTTCAAGTTGTGGATCAATACGACATTCATGTTTTTTCAATCAACTTCCTTAGAAATGTACGAGAGTGTGAGTACCTTAATACTTATTTACATGCTCATTAAACATTCAACACTTCTAACAGGTAGCAACTAACAAGAGAAAATCCAAAACTGAGTCCTATTTTTACAAATCAGACTCTTCTCGGCAGTTTCACTACCTCGCAATGCAACTTAATTTTGAATTGGTAAATGGACAAGCTAGTCCTTCCAACCTACATAAAAATTAGAGGCATATGAATATATGTTTTAGATGATCAAGAATCACTTTAAAGCAAACTTTGTACAAGGATTTATAATCAAAACCCAAACAGCACACCCCCAGGGTTTTCTATGTCAACCCTAGACAAAAGTTGTCCTAACTTGCGTCCACTGTTTTGAATCCGTAGTTACCAAATTAAGTTCCAACATAAATATAAAAGTTGTAGATACATGTATTAGAGTTGAAAGGAACGCAAGATTTATCACAAATACAGCTCAAAATCAAGATATGATTAAAATACTAACAACCGCACATAAAAGACTTCTCCGACAGAAAACTAGCAAGAACCTTCACTGTGTTCCACGCCTTCTTTTGATACCACAAAAGTAGATTTAGATTTTTACATAATCATAAAAATTATAAATATATGAATTTTCTTTCCAAGACATATTTAAACACTAAAAACACGGTTATATACAATGAGATATTCCACAATTACTATACACTATGTAATTTAAAGACAAATTTCGACCTCTTACCAAAGGATAGGAATTTCTTAACTTTTCTCCAAGGGACTCATTTTCTTTCACATTTGGTATTAGTAAGTAAGGATAGGAGATTGTTTATAAGGTTTGATAAGGTCCATAAAATCGACTTACTTCAGGGGAAAACATATTTTATGTCAAAAGAGTCTTTAGAGAAAAAGGTCCAATAATTTTTCCATTCCTTATCTATTTTGTCCACATATAATACGCACTATTAAGTTTTGTTTAACATATATAGCTACATAAAAAATAATAATTTATACTAACACTACCCCTCCCGCATTCCTTCCAATTATTCAAGAAAATTCATTTCTCTAATGACACGAACTTAAGTCAAAAAGTTGTGAAGTAGGGGTTTGTTTTATCTCAAGGGGGTATTTTTGTTGAAAGTGAATATAATACTTAATAATAGGGGTGTTACATTGGGAGACAACCCAAACAAACCTCTTAGCATATCATGTACATATCCTTTGTTGCGGAAGCAAAATAAAACAATAACAAGAGTCAAATATTTAAAAGGGAAGTGGGACTAAGGGATTCTTTTATAATCATAGAAACATAAGAAGAGTCGAGCTCATTAGCATATACAGACATAGTATTTAACAATAGCTCTACTTTAGAATGGAGCGGGGGGCCACGACACTTCCGCGCTCACCCTCATGATAGTAAGTATCCAACATAAAGAAGAAGTCTCAACATAGCATGAATAAAATAGATATTGTCCTTGGAATTGAGGACTCACGAAAGCATTTCTTAAGCATCGAACTAGCCACGTAGAGGAGGATGATCGATAGGTACTCCGGTCCCTAAATGGTAATATCATGTAGGCATAGAGTATGTGTTAGTACTTTGAATGCACTAAGTATGTGGGGTCCAATTCAACAAAGATATAAGCCATAACATTCAAAATGCATATATATCAGCAATGGATAAAATGTATGATGAATGCTTGTAATAAAACATGCATGTGAAACATTTTAACTTGCATAATTTATTATACATATGTGGGAAGAGACCTTAACTGATATAGACTAAGCGAGCTATTACTTGGAATCCAAGGCATGACACTCCCTCGGTAAGGAGATCAGGCATGACACTCCCTCGGTAAGGAGATCAGGCATGACACCCCCTGGCGAAGTATGGTCTACTTGCCGAGGCGAACCATACATGATAACATGAAACTAGATGGATCCACTAGTAAAGACCATTTAGGGAAATAACATAATCCTATGGTGGCACATAGTTTAGATACTAAAGACTTTATATAAGAAACCCTTGAGTCTATCCCCCGTCTTTATCATCAATCGATGCTAAGTCTAATCCCACGCAATACATGAAATAATCATAACTTTAATCATAACATGAATAACTTGTAAGAGGCATGATAACATGACATGAGTAGCTCATTTCATGCTTGACCTCTTCTAGTGATCGATCTTGAACTTAAAAATGAGGGCAAAAATAATAATCATGCTTGATCTCTCAACTTGAAATGAATAGCTTACAAGAGGATAAAATCTTGAAATAGGGCTCAACTTGTCACTTTTAACATCATATATATTTTTCATGAATTCAATACTTTCTTGGGAGCCCATAATTATCTTGAAATCACTTGACTTGTGAACTATGCAATAATTCATCTTTAACTTGAAAATCCTTGTCGTGTAATTTAATCAAAGATATGGTGGGCATATGGGCACAGGTTCAAAGTCTTCAAATTTTGTAGGGTAATGACACAAGAGTGTAAAATCAACTATTTTAGAATCATACACTTCCACCGACCAATCATAGCTGTAAAACCCTTAGTTTAGGTATCTTGAAATCTACCACAAATATTCATAATAGTTCATAGTTTCATAACTCAAAAATGCATAGTCTCAATAGATATAAATCAACTCATAAAATAAGCTTAGAATGGATATTCGTGCATAATCAATCAATACTTGATAAAATCCAACATAATATACATTCTTTATTTATAGTAAAAGATACCCAAAAGTAATACAACTTGAAATCATACAAATTTTCATAAAATAAGAAGGTTGGGATCTATTGTGAAAGAACCCATGGATGAAGACCTGCATACCTTAAACCTTGAATTATTTGGAGTAAACTTGAAGGAGACTTGAAGCTTGAATTGAGTCCTTGAATTTTAATGGGGATTTTGATAATGTCTTGGAGAGGTTTTACAGAGGGTTTTTGAGAGTTCTAGAATTGAAAAATGGCTAAGTATGAAGGATTTCATGTTTAAATGGGCATTAGGTTATTACCCCAACGCCCTTGGATGAAATATTAAAAAACAGGGGAAAATATTGCACTCTCCACGCCACATGTGCAATGCAGACCAGGCATGCCTGATAAAATTACATTGCTGCACGCCCTAGGCACATCATGGTCTAGGCGCGCAGGCTCTCTGAAAATCATTAATAAGCAAAAATTATTTTTCACTATAGGTTTTCTAAAATTCAGGTTTTACACATTTCCCACTCAATTTTGCCCCTGATTAAGAATACGAAGTCGGATTTCTATAACCAGGCATGATTTTTAAGATATATGGAAAGTACTATTATGGAGCATTCTGAAGCACATGGGGGTGTTTTATTCAAGAAATTTCTCTCCATGCTGAAACAACTCTCCATCAATATCCCTCTAATTGAGGCATTGGAGAAGATGTCAGACTAGCGATGTTTATGAAGGACCTAGTTACAAAGAAGCACACTATGAGTTAGGAGCTCTCCCAAGAGTTTCAACATTGCAGTGCAATTGCCACAAGGTCCTTGTTGCAAACGTGAGAAGATCCAGGTGCCTTTACAATACCATGCAATATTTGAGATGAAGAGTTTGCAAGGGCATTGTATTCTCATGGTGCAAGCATAAATCTAATGGCCCTTGAGGTCTTCAAGAAGCTAGGACTGGGAGCCCCTACCCTAATGAGCATGCAGTTGTTGATGGTTGTCTGCACAGTGAAGAATCCTGTGAGGAAACTCTGTGATGTGCTTGGAAAAGTTAAGAAATTCATATTCCCCACAGACTTTGTGGTCCTAGATTGCAAAGTTGACTTTGAAGTCCCAATAATCTTGGGAAGGCCCTTCCTAGACACTGGTTGAGCGCTATTAGATATGGAAGTTGGCCAACTCAGGTTTAGATCGAATGACAAAGAAGTTGCCTTCAATATCCATCAGTAAATGTAGAGGCCAGATGATCTGAAGAAGGATGTTTGGGCACTTGGTAAAGTCTGAGCAACCAAGTTGTCCAAGTCATGTCACGACAATAAATTTGGTGCTACTTGGGAGGCAACCCAAGATGTTTAATGTTATAGTTATAGTTGTGTTTTATTTTTAGCTTTCAGACTTGTAGGTAGTTAAATTTTTTACATTTGATTGTAGTTCTAGATATTGGACTGGTTATATATAAGGTAATAGTATGTTCTATGAAGAATGTGCAGGCACATGACTGAGTCAACCATCTTTTGCCAGAAAGGCATCAAGGAGTGTTTCTATGACTTGTTCTACGAGTAGTATGTCAATCTACAACCCATACAGTATTTTGTAGAACACTTCTAGTGAGCAAAAAGTTATGCACTATATTCCATGAGCCAACTTTACGATCAATAGAAAAAACTAGGGGCCGTGAATAGGGCTCGTGGACCCCAGGTAAGTTTTCTGGTGAATTTACTAACTATTGGTATTCTACAACTAACTTTATGTCTCGTACCAAATTCTACAGCTCGTAGACTGGTCTGTGAAACCCAGCGCTCAAAACTAGGGTTTATACATTTTATAAGACTATCATTTATAGGTCGTAAAACACTCTGCGACCCATAATTGGGGTTTCATAGAGTCTGGCCCATTAGTTTTGACGGACCCGAACAACATATAAATAATGGGGTCAATTCTTCCCAAAAATTGTAAGCAAAACCTGATGACTCCCCTCCCTTATTCCTCCGACCATCAGTGATCAACATCCCCACTATTTTCTGCCAACTTTTTGACAACCCTAGGGTTCCACCTGCTCAATTCCTCTATTAGTTTCAACATCTTGCTCATTCGATTTGGTAAGTTCTCGATCTAAAAACCCTTTTATTTACCAAGAATTATACGGTTAGGGTGAAATCAATTGATGGGTATGGAAATTATATGAAGGAACCCACGAATGCCATTGTTATGTTTCAAAATTGAATTATGGAAAATAGTTGCCTATTTATGAATATGTGTAAAAGCCGAAAATCAGTGTGTTTGCTTTTCCCTTGTGTTTGAATGATATGTTTAAAATCTATATGGTCACATACTCTTAAATTTAACTGATTATGTGCATAAAAATATTGCATGTATTGGCATATATGTGTGATTTGATGCAAATTCATTCAAACAGGGTCGTTGTTTTAGAAAAACACATGAAATCATATTCGATGGGATATATGTTGAATTTAGTATGTGGGATGTTGGGTGTTTTGATATGAGCCATGTGGGGGGGTAGTATTGGTTCAATGCTAAAAATATTGTTGAAAATATCATATGGAGTCTGTATTGATGGACTTAGAAACTTAGGTCACTTGATTTTCTGGTCTACGAGGGTCTTTTATGGCCAGTGGAAATTTCCAGGAGTTATAACTGCCCCTCATATGAAATTCTAGAAACCTAATTTTTTTTGAGAACCTCTCAAACGATACCTTCTATGAGTTATAAAATATTTTACGACTAGTAGACATGTCTCATAGATCCTTGCCTCAAAAATGTTAAGTACTAGAACACATCTATGACTCATATATCTTTCTACGAGTCATACCTGGTCACATAGATGCCATTCTAGTCGACATAAATTGTGGACACTGCTTTTATAGAGCCTTCTGTGGCTTGTAGTTTTTACTACGGCTCGTAGAAGTGCCTTTTAGACCCTTCTGTAACCAAGTCTGGTTTAATATTTCTTTTAGTTTCTTGACTTATGGGGATAAACATGTTCTGTAAATATGTATGTTTGAGAAACTATGGCCATAAATCCGAGATGTGAGGATATTCAAGCCATGTAGAGGAGGCTCAAGGATGAAACCTTGGGGGAGGCAAATACCCCTGAGGTTAGTGGATCAGTGGAAAAACTCCGCGTCTGACCTGAACTTGATGTTGATAGACCACAGACACAGGCTGCCATTAGACCTTAGCAGGCCCAAACCCAAGCTATTATTGTCCGATCTTCCTAGTTTGATGAGGGAGGAAACAATAATAGTAGCTCCATTCAGATGACTCCGTCGGGGTAGGAGTCAGATTCATAGTTAGTATCTAGTGATAAGTCAGAGATAGCGTCCTTTATCACACTATCACAAACGTCACCATCACCTGCAGATGCTATCACTAGTCAATAGTGTGTTGCAAGCATGCAGGATATCTACACGAAGGGCGTACAGAGTAATGAGCGGGGGAAACCATCCTGGTCCATTTTTCAGGAGCCCTAGATCATTTCCTCCAGATTAGATAGTATCCTCTATCTCTAGGATACTATCAGTAGATACGTGGCCTAGTGGCTGACCGAAGCACCAGGGAAGTACTCCCCGACTATGGTATTAGAGTTCTATGCATCATGCGCAACAACGTTCTTAGCACTCTTCCCAAGGGGAAGAAGCGTCTTACCTAGCCCAGACTGACACACACTGGAGAGAATGGCCAGCAGGTGGACATCCTAGAGAATACCATCTATCATATATTATGCGGGCCTAAGTTTGTAGCCCTAAATCTGTAGCAGAGTACGACCACAGATTGGCCCAGACCAGGGACAAGGGTCCGATAAAAGACCAGGGCTGTAGAGCTACTTTAATTAGATTAGTAGCAGAATTGATAGTTAAGCAGGGATCAGAACCTATATAGATATCCACTTCTTTTGAGGCTATTGTGAAGGCCTCCCTTAGGTTTCTCACCAAATTTTGGTGGGCCATTATAAGGTCACGGATCCGGCCGAAGCTTGCAGATAACACCTTAACGCTGGACTGTGTTGTTCTAGTTGCCAACATCTTAGATAGCTATGAGATAGACTAGGCCAGTCTCATGGAAGATCAGATCCATGGGGAAGCCCTGAAGAGGTCCACCTCCATCTCCTTCTCTTGCTTAATCTATAGAATCAATCTAGAGTTGGGGATGGAGAGTCTCCATCAGCTGGACTCATTGATTATGGTCTAGTGCACTCTTGATGCTAGTATGATCAAGGCTGAAGATAAAATAGTGGCACTCTGATGAGCATCGCACCTACCAACTTATTTGCTAGAGACGTTTGTTGTTGAGCTATCATTTGAGGTTCCACCTACCACCACTATTACTGCTACTAATGAGGAGAGACCCTCATAGACTGAGATAGATATGGAGGGAGGGCCCCCTACTAATACTCCTGCAATATATGTCGTCCCTACATGGAAAGAACCCACGGGCATAGTTTACGTGTCTGCGACGTCCATTCAGGCCATGGCATAGTGACTGCCCACACTAAGTCTTAATTGACTCAGTTACTTTAGTAGATCTGGCCTTGGGTCTGCCAGGCTATTACAAAGTCTGAGGAACGTATGGAGGCATTCATGGTCGTTATATTAAAGATCGACTCACAAACATTGATGCCAACATTAATGTTTTTGAGTTACGGTTCCAGCATAGCCTGAGTACATCATAGCCAGTAGATATAACGGCCCTACACATAAAGATATAGTACCTCCAGGTGGACATGAAGATAGCTTTGGCCACACCGATGTTATTTCCATATACTATGCTCCCAGTGCCAGTGGTTGATGTGTTTTCTTGTGAGAAACCTTTATAGCCTTCCCATGGGAAAAGCCCTGCACTGATGATGATCTAGATATAGTGAGGTTTCTCGTAGGGCTAACAGAGGAACAGATGATAAACCTTGTCGTGTTGCAGTTGAGGCAGGAGGAGGAGATGAGACAGGTTGGAGAGCTTAAGAGGGTGAAGGGTGTCGGACCCTTCGATCATGGTTCTATAATTAAGGTGGCCACCACAAAGGATGAGGGTGACCAAATTCAGCTAGACACTGGCACTTAGGTTCCCAAGAATGTTCTTTTTGACCCCGGTACTTTGTTTTGCATTTTTGATTTGCATCAAGTACAATACACCTCTTTATCTATGGGGTGTAGGTAAGTATAGGCCTTAGTGAATTTTGAGTAGCCTTGGGCCTATCACAAATTTTGAATCCTAGGAGTTTTCTTACCTATTCTTTCCCTCCCCAGATATTTAATTTCTGCTGAATCGGCATGTTTAGATTTGTAGGTAGTACTGGTAGCATATCGTACTAATGTCTATTGCATATATGTGTTTTTGTGTTTATTTTTTGTGAAAAATGATACCCACTAAAGTTTTGATTAGGTAGTCTACTTAGCAACCATACATGTTTGATTGTGTTGACAGTGTTTGTTCTAATATGTGAGGATAAAATTATGATGAAAAGTATGGTCTGAGAGTCTGTGTGGATATTGTAATCAGTGCCATGTCTGTGTGAGTTTACTTTGCTAAATTAATGTATTTTGTTTCAATTCAAAACTTGCCTTGTTATTTTGATTTGTACTGTAGGTTAGTTGGGTAGGAAAGGATATTAGATCGTTGTTCATAATAGCTCATTTACACTAAATAACCAACCAAAGGTATTAAAATATCCCCTAATCATTACATAGACCTTTTCTTTCTGAAAACCCAAGTAACCTTCCCTTATTACAGGTAAAATCCGAAAATTGGCCCTGGTCCTTCCTTGAACATTATGCACCTTGATTGAGGCAAAAAACCTAATTTGAGGGTGGCTACAAAAAGTGGCCCTAGTTCCTAGGTTAGATATTGTGCAACTCGACTCAAGCCAAAAGTGTAAGTTGAGGGTGGCTAGTGTAAGGGTAAATAAAAAATGAGGGGAAAGCTAGTGATACATGGAAAAAGAGAAAAATTTGCATTAGGTGCAAGAAAAATAAGTAATGCCTTAGCAATGAGCTAAAAAGAAAAATGCTATGAAAATACAAGGCAAAAAGTAAAAAAATGAGAATAAAGCACCTAGAAAAGATTTAGATAAGAGAAAGGGAGAATGAATTGGAAAACAACAGTGTTGATAGGACAAAGGAGTAGAAAAACACAGTGCCAAGGAGGGCCTTTAGTCACTATTTTCCCAAAACATCATAACAAAGCCCCCTGACCTATGTTACAAGATACTAAAGTCTTAAAGTGATCCTAATCCAACTAGTCAAAGGTCATATTTATGAGTATAGAGGCAAGCATATAATATTGAGCATGATATTTGAATGTCTTTTGTTAGACTGAGTAATTTTGCATAGTCCCAAGGTTATACCGAAGAAGAACATAGTGAGTGAGATATGGAACTTCTTTCTGTGAGGAAACTTGCATTACACTATTAACATTATACTAATCTAATGATTGTGCATTTTTATAACTACCTCACTTGTCATAATTGCATTGTCATATGCATTGATCTGTATTGGTTTGCTCACTATCTATCTGAAGTGGTTTGAAAATGGTGTGGGTATTTGTTCTTGAGTTTGATGCGATGTATGCCATTAGATCAAGGTCTATACGCTATTGTACTGCTTATATATATTGAGTATGTCGTTTGAGGATAAACAATAATTTAAAGTTGAAGGTTTTGATGTGCTATCAAAATACAGCACTGTCGATGCTTAAAACTTAGAATTTTGTGTGTTCTCAATACAATATTAGCAGATTTGATGTGTTTTTTGTCTTTGTTTTCCAGGATTACAGTGTTGGCTCTATTTTGGGTTAAGTGTATAGAAATTGCTGAAGCAGATGTTCCACGAGACCCTTTACAGGCTGTAGATACTTTTACGGGATGTAAAGATGGTTTCATGCTAAATTCCACTCCACTGTATGGTGATTTCCTGAAGTTAAGTCTACCAAAATGTAGATGAGCCGAAGACTTGGTGTCATGCCCTAAGGATCCGAAAGTGCGGAGTTGTTGAAAATTCATCAGACGAAAGCCCTACAAGCCATATAACTTTATACGAGTTGTAGAGAGGTGTCATAGAAGTCATACCCAATTTTGAAAAAGCAGTCCACAAAAGCCCATTTATCAACTATAGACTGTCATACAGACCGTAAAAGCTATCGTAGAGTCTGCCAACCCAGTTATCCAATTCTATTTTGGTTTTGTATTTTAAACACTATAAATAGATTTTTTAGGGTATTTTTTATAGGTTGAGTAGAGAACGTGAGGGAACAATAGAAGAAGTACAGAGCTTGAGAATCACTTGTAAAAACTTTATTTCATCTTTCGATTTCGCTTTTGTGATTCTTGTTAAAGAGTTTGGGTTTCTTGTGCTTAATTTTATTGTATATGTGCTCAATTATGTTATTCAAATTCATAAGTTGTGCATTTATACTGATCATGAGTAGCTAAATCCACAACTAGGGTTGTGAAAATCATGAAGAACTAACAATGTAAAATCGAACAATTCGCAATTCTGGAAAGGTGTGCATACATATATTAATTAATTCTCTTCATATGGAATCTTTTCTAATAGAAGCCCAAATTATAATCCGCCTAGTGTTGATGACTGGATCAAGGTAGTAATGAATAGAAAAGAGTTTAATTAACAGTATTTGATTCATGTTTCTCATCTAATCAACCAAACTAGGCCAAGAGGAGGTTGTACTGGAACCATAGATAAAGGTTAGTAATGTCACACTATAGGGATGGACCAAAGCACATACTGAAATTCACCTCTTTCCTGGGCCAAAGGGTTTGGTGAACTTAACTTCTTGTTTTGCATACTAAACACTTGAAAATAATTCGATTATCTTGTAATATTAAGTTGGAGAATTATGGGGAGTACAATAACCTAGTTTCTCTTCATATTGGTTAAGTATCTGTCTTAGTTTAGAATTATTTTTCATAGTTGTTATAACCCCCTCCCCTTTTGGGGAGATAAGTTGGTTAATCAACCAGAATTGCATTGAATTCTTCAAAGTCTACCATATTTTGTGTGGGTTCGACCCTAACCTTGGTTATGTTATATACTTGACAATGGTCATTTTAGCCTCAAAACGGAGGTGTAGCTTGGGCTACATCATTAGCTTATTTGATGACAAATAAACCTAAGGGAGAAATAATGTAAGGACTCAGACTTTGAAAGGACTTAATGATTCTTAGAGATTAGTTTCCTACTAATTTTTGCCTGGGTACTTTTTCAAGGGACCCTTCATGATCATATAAGGGTCCATGAACTATGAAAAGGCTTGTGAAGGGACCCTTGGCTATTTTCAGAGTTTCCTTGACTTTGGAGGAAGCTGCCAAGTCAAGTGTACCCACCACGGAGCATACCATGGCTCGTGGTGTGATGTGCTATCAAAATATAACACATTTGATGCTTAAAACTTAGTATTTTATGTGTTCTTAATGCAGCATTTATGGTTTTGGTGAAATTGCAGACTCTTCGAGATTTTGATGGTTTACGGACACTCTACAAGTGGTACAGTAGGTTTTGTGAAGATTTCCAGTGAAGTTTGATTTCTGAAGTTTGACAATACGATTCCTCTGTATAAGTCAT
The DNA here is from genome assembly GCA_011800125.2 of Solanum clarkiae. Classification (NCBI taxonomy): domain Eukaryota; kingdom Viridiplantae; phylum Streptophyta; class Magnoliopsida; order Solanales; family Solanaceae; genus Solanum; species Solanum clarkiae. Next base: position 37,266 of record JAABOM020059667.1, read on the forward strand.
AGATCACTCTAAGAGTCATATAGAGTGGTTTCGTGAAGAATTCCGGGGAAGGAACAGTTAATGAAGATGAAGTTTAGGAGAGTACAATATGAGTTGTGAATCAGTCTACGACTTGTAAAGTGGATCCATAGCAGTGAAATCCAAGATCTCAAGAGTTGAACACGAGACCCCGATTATGACTCGTAATTTAGTTTACGAGTCATAAATGCCTGTCCTAGAAAGTCACTGACCAGTTTTTCTATTTTTAAGAACTTTTTTATAAATACTATAAATAGTAATTTTTAGGTTAATTTTGAGAATAGTACACTAAAGAACGTCATTAGAAAGTGATTTTAGGGTTTTGTACTTGGACACTTCAATCTTGGAGGAGAATACACTTGTGGATTCATTGTATCTTCAAATCTTGTGACTCTCAATATATATTGGATTTGCTTGTTCATCACTTCAATCAGGTAAGCGATTATTATGATTTTTTAATTCATGATTTCTTCATCTACCCATAGCATGAGTAGCTAAATCCACAACTTGGATTTCTGGGAACGATGAAGATCTAACCAAATAAACCCGGATAATTTGCAATTCTTGTAATAGGTATTGACATGTATTGATGAATTCTCTTCATTTTGCATATTTTCTAGTGGTGGCTAATATTAAAACTTGCCTAATGTTACCTTCCTGATCCAAGTGGTTATGAATAGGAAAAGATATTGATTTATGGGATTTAATGATGTGTTCTTGTCTAATGAACCGAACTTGACCAATGGGAGGTTGATTGCGACTACAGGTAATGGTTAGTATTGCACACTATGGAAATGGGCCACGTTACACAGTGAAATTCATCTCTCACCTTTGACCAAAGAGCTTGGTGAATTTAAATTACCGTCCCACATACTATACTTTAGTCGAAAATTGGGTTATCCGGGGATATTTCATTGATCAATCATAGGGAACACAATTTCCAAGTTGCTCTCCATTATTGATTACTTGCTTTAGTTAGTTTAGTTTATTTTCTTGTTGAACATTGCAACCCCCCCTTCGGGGAATTGAGTTGTTAATCGTGTATTGGTAAATTCGTTGTGAGTCTTTATATTCTCTGTGAGATTCGACCCTAACCTTTGTTAGGTTTTATATTCGACAACGACCACTTTATCCTCCAAAAGAGAGGTGTAACTTTGGTAGAATCAATGATTATGGTGCCATTGTTGGGCAATACAACTAGACTTGATTTAATTCACTAGTAATTATAATTCAAGCACTAATCCTTAGTTCACTTGTATTTTACTTTTGTTTTTGTTTTCTTTTCTTTGTAAGGTATACTTGCAGTGTATGACCAACAATAGGAGTCAAGGCAATCCCTTAACTCCACTTGATCCAGAGATCCAAAAAATTACAAGAAGAATAACCCAAGAAAATGCTAACATCGTAGGTAATGCAGCTTTGAATTGGAATGTTAATGATGATGATCGGAATGACAACCCATCTCCTTTGGAAAATATTTCATAGCCTATGGATTTTAATAACAATTCTTACAGTTGGAATCAATATAGGTTGAACCCTATAGCTATGGATGTGACTGGGGCTATTGTCTTGCCACTGCTACCAGCTGACACAAAGTTCATAGTTTCTAGTGGGTTACTTCAAATGCTACAAAACCTGGGGATTATTGCATGTCTACCATTAGAGGATCCACTTAGCCACTTGCACAATGTGGCATTTATTTGTAAGAGGGTGATGGAGACATAAAATCTTGTTGTGGATGTTGTGGGACTTTGTATTTTCCCTTTATCTCTTACTGGAAATGTTGTGCAATGGCTATCTGAGTTCCCATAGAGTTCAATCACTAGTAGGGCAGATAGCAGAAGGCTTTTTTGGAAAGGTTCTTGCCTAGATCGAAGAAGCTCTAGTTAAAGGATCACATCAACAACTCTGAGCAACTTCCTGGTGATTCTATTAGAACTACATAGGAGCGGTTTACTAAGTGTTTGAGGAGCATCCCTGACCACAAGATAGTTGATAATGCCTTGGTGGAGATCTTCTATTTTGCCCTTTATGAGAATAGTCAAGCCTGCGCAAACACTATTATCAGGGGGCATGTTTTTAGATCAACCATTTGCAAGGATTGTTGAATGTAAGGAACAAGTTGTCAAGACGAATTGTGCATGAAGAAAAAGGGATAGGTCTTCTATGAGGAGTTCATGTATTGTTAATGTTGGTTCAGAGCAAGCCAAGATCAATGAAGAGATTATGCAACCACTTGCTCAACTTCACACAAGCATAGATGTTGTGATCAATCAGAATAAGGAATGAGTGAATGCGGTAGTTCAGCAACCTTCACATGAACCCATGTATGAGGAGTCTTATTTTGAGGAGGATTCTTGCTTTGCAAACGATCAGATGGGGGTTTCCTGACCAATGCCCGAGGGTCCAATTAGGACTATTTGGCGCCAAGGTTGGAACTATGGTAGAGATAGAGCTTATAGAGTCAACTAAGGTGTTTATTATGAGAGGAATAGGGGTCCTAAAGTAGATTGGGGCAGAAGAGATGGATTCAGAAATGGCCCATATATGCCACCAAATAACCGAGACACCGGTACAAGTAATTCTAGAATTGAGAAGTTGTTTGATCATTTGATGAAGAAGGTTGAGATAGAGTCAACTTAAACAGCTTAATAAAAAGATAAAGTCTCATTCTGTGGCTATTAAATAGCTTGAGCAAAAAAAATTTCAAGCGTAAACTTAGTTAAATCAGAGTCAGAAGGGTACATTGCCTAGCAACACAATTCAAAATCCATGGAATGAGGGGCAATATATTCCAGTTAATACTAGAGGTGGAAAGAGTGCCATTGATCCTCCTATGCTGGTTGAGGTACAAGATGTTCGTGAGAAGACAGTTGCAGATAAGGAAGTGGTTGAAGGAGATAATTGTGTCAAAGGTGGGGTGAGTGAGGTAGCTAAAGAGCCACAGAAGTATAAGCCTGTTCTAAGGCCTCCTCCTACTTTCCCTCAAAGACTCAAAAAGAGGGATGAGGAAGGCAAGTTCAGACACTTTCTCTCTATGCTTAAGCAACTATGTACCAATATCCCTCTGATTGAAGCTTTTTGATCATCTAATGTGCACTCTCCAATAAGAAAGCGGTTGTTGTCAGCAATTAACCTAACAAAAAGTTAGTGTCGAATCCATAGGGAATACAAAGCTTGGCTACAAGACTTCACTACTAATCATTTCAAGCATCAATTCAAAAACAAAAGTAAAATTACGACTATTCTGTTATGCGGGAAATCACTCAATTTTAGGGACAACTTGGGAATTTTATTCCCCATGGTTCGTTGACTCGAATACCCTAGGTAAGATAACCACAATTGAAGATTATCATGCAGGACGGTAACTTAGGTTCTTCCGGCCCTCTTGTGAAGGTGAAGGTCGAATTTCACCAAGAACAGCCCTCTTGTGAAGGTGAAGGTCGAATTTCACCGTGGTGCTTGGTTGGCAACCGTGGTGTGCCAACTAACCATTACCAATTGTCTCAGTCAACCTCCCCTTGGTCAGGTTCGATTGATTAGACGAGAAGACATCGATCGAATCCTGTCATCTATTTTCCTTTTCCTAATTGTCACTACCTTGGTCGGATCGTGATAGTAAGCGAGGTTTGGTGTTGGCCACCACCAAAAAACAACATAATAAAGGGAAATAGACAATACATGAAAAACCGCAATAATAGAAATGCAATAAACCTAGGTTATCTCAAGTCAACTACCCATGGTTCCCATAACCCCAAGTTGTGGGTGCTTAGCTACTCATGGCTAAGGCAAAACAAGCAAAAATGCACATACAAGAAATAAATGAGAGTTTTAGAAACAACAATGAAGAAAGTAGGCACCATAAGTTGCGAACCCACAAGCTTGATTGATCAACAATGAGTACAAGGGAAGATTTGCAACCCCCAAAATGGGTATTTCAAGAGAAAAGAATAAACTAATCTAAAAACCTAAAAAAAGATTCGAAGGATGATTGTAAAATGTCTCCTGTTCGAACTCCTTAAAACCCTAACTTAAACTATATATAGTATTTACAAAATAACCCTAGAATTTATACAGAAAAAATAGCTGGCAGCTGATAAGTCTTGTAGGTACGACTCATAGGATGACCTATGGGTCGTAGTCAGGGTCTTGTATCAGGTTCTTGGCATCTTGGACTAAACTGGTACGACCTATAGGTACAATTCATTGTTTGAGCTATGACTTGTATATTCCATTCATAGTCTTAGTCTTCAGATTTTGGTCCAAGATTATGGCTCTCTGATTCCTGCTACGAGTCAACCTACACGAGTCGTAGTGAAACTTATGACTCGTAGGATGGCCTCGTAGGGGTGACCCCTACTTAGTAGATTTCTAAATTTTTGGTCTCTGATTCTTGCTATGACACACCATACGACTCGTAGATTAGGCTACGACTCGTAAGTGTGCTCGTTTGTCCTAAGCTTCAACAAAATCTGCAAATTTTCTTCAAAATCATGTCAACCTAACTTTTCTGCAAGAAAATACAAAACAGATAAAAACCATAAAAAGTTGCATTAAGAACTCATAAAATCCCTTATTTTAGGCATTAAAGAAGGGAATATCTTATCGAGGTAATCGTATTTCTTTCAGTAAATATGCTCTGTAGGCACTTGAACCTGCTTGGATTACATCTTGAAAAATAGAAGCAGGCCGACGGGCAATGACACGAAATGCACGTCGTGGTGGAAAAATAGGGGTACGTATATTTCCAGACAAACCAGTTACACTAAGACCCGCAGAAACACGTATGGGTTCAGGAAAAGGATCCCCTGAATATTGGGTAGCTGTTGTTAAACCGGGGCGAATACTTTATGAAATAAGTGGAGTAACAGAAAATATAGCCCTTCTGAGAAAAATTTTTCATCCGAAAAATCTTTACTCATCTACTCTTGCCAATTAGAGAAGGTTGCTTTCCTTCAACTCTGCTGCATTGCCTTCTCATAAAGGTTCCTCCGCTGGCCTATTAGGAGGGCCTCTCTTTTCTCTTTGATTAGAAAGACCAGTATATACAAAGATCTAGGTAGCAAAGTACGAGGCACATTTCCTTCCGAGCTCACATTCATTCTAGATAAGATATATAATATATTAAACAGAAAGAATCAAAATATGGGGATGAATGCAATACGGAGAGAGGTAGAAAGGCAAGCACTGCACGGGGCCTCTCTAATGCCTACACTTCCCTTAAGAGAAAGGGGGAGAGGATGATTGCTAAATGGATTAATAGGCCAGAGAAAGAATTTGATTAAATCTAAGTGGCAGAGCAAGGAGTTGATTGACTTGAAGTTGCAGAGAAAGTGCATGACATTTCAAAGATAGAGAATTCAATTCAGAAGGGCGTATTCATTATCCACAATTATGGTTACTAGGAACGATTACGAAATTTTATTGGGACTTCAAGAAGGAAGAATAGCTTTCCTGGTAAGATATATGCTTCTATGTACTTCATAGAACCCTACCCTCGACTAGAAAAAATGAAACAAAAGATATGGTATGTCCCCAGGTCCAGTACAAGGGCTCAATTCAACATGATATAGGACAGGGCTTCTTTCTGTGCAGCGTATCTGTGAAAAGAATCGATTCTAGTAAGTCAACTGAGTTCAGTAGTGAAGCATTGGAAGATTTACAGTAGCATCACAAGAATAAGAGAAGACGGTGCTAGTCGTTGAGGGATGTCCGTTCTTGCTGCTACACAAGTAACTGCTCTTGTCTCCATGTCCATTGTTATCTTAGCTGCTTGAATAAGCTAACTCTTGGTTAGATATGAACAAGGAGTCAAGAATGCCTAATCATTTCTTTGGTTCCATTCGTTCGCTTTAAAGCACGAGATTTGAGAAAGAGATAGATTTTCGATCTTGAATTCATCGTCAATCTCGATTCAAATACAAGCTTGCTATTCACTCGATTGAAAGTCGGATCTTAATGAATACAATAGGATTTATGGCTACACAAACTGTTGAAAACAGTTTTAGATCTGGTCTAAGACGAACTGCAGTAGGAGATTTATTAAAACCATTTAATTCGAAATATGGTAAAGTAGCTCCTGGGTGGGGAACTACTTCTTTGATGGGTGTCGCAATGGCCTTATTTGTGGTATTTCTATCTATTATTTTGGAGATTTATAATTCTTCCATTTTATTGGATGGAATTTCAATGAATTAGATCTATAAGGACCGCAAAGGCCATTCTTTTGAGTCCACAATGAATCATAGGCGAGGAAGAAAGCATTTCAGGCTCTAACAAGGAAGTATCTTCCATCAGCTTAGACAAGGCAATTGGAATAAATTCTAGAGTACGATAGCAGCTAGGTCTAGAGGGAAGTTATGAGCATATACCAAGGTTAGCACGGTTAATGATATCAGCCCAAGTATGAATTATGCGGCCTTGGCTATCAACTGAGTCCAAGTTTACCCCTTGCACTTCGGACAGCCGTCCGTAGCATCATAAGGAGGACCCCCCTTTCGAGGTAAAAAAAAAGAGTATGCTACATAGAAGGTTGGTCTTTCTCAACGTGGTGTATAGCACGAAAAACCTTTCGATACAAGATAGGGTCGTTCATATTAAAGAAAAAAATGAATCCTTTCTTATCTTCTTTCCCGAGAGGGAAAGAAAAAGAGGGTCTTATAGAGGGAGGGGGGAGGGAAAAGGCTTGAGCCTACCTATCCCAATAGGACCCCATAAAAGAACGAGAGCTATTGAGAGGTTCCATATTGCTGAGATGAAGGATAGCACTTCTGTACGTGATCATAGTATGTCATCATCTCGTCCCCGCTGTATCGAACACTACCTATGCACTATGTTCCAGTTCAGTGATAAGGAAGATAGCATTGGGGTGGGGGTCTACGATGTGATACTAAAGTATGACCAGGGGAGATACATGCTAACTATGTGTATGAGTGTGAAAGGGGTTCAAGAATCCGTTTTCTTTTTATAAGGGCTAAAATCACTTATTTTGGCTTTTTTATCTCATATTGTAGGATGGATCTCGAAAGATATGAAAGATCTCCCTCCAACCCATACATACGACTTTCATCGAATATGGCTTTTCATAGAATTCTATATGCATCTATGGGATCGAGTATGGAATTCTGTTTACTCACTTTAAATTAAGTATTTATTTCCCTCCCTTTCCTATTCGAGATGAACAATTTTAAGAAACTTATTTTCTTCCAAGAAATAGATTCATCATTAAGATAAGGAATAAAAAATATGAAAATAAGAGATTCCGTTCGTAAAATTTGTGAAAAATGTCGACTAATCCGTAGGCGAGGGCGCATTATAGTAATTTGTTCTAACTCGAGACATAAACAAAGACAGGGCTACTCAGACTTTCCAGAAGAGCCAATGTACAAATAAAGAATCTGTTTTAACATGAAATGGATATGTCCATATATCTCTGACTCATATTTATGAGATGATAAAATATGGCAAAAGCTATACCAAAAATTAGTTCGTGTCGGGATGGACGTATTGGTTCACGTAAGGGACTATGTCATCACTTATACAAGTGTAATAGAAAAGGAGATAATTATCCACGGTTCAGGGATGGATGTAGACCCATCGGCCAGGGATAATCATTCCAGTCCTTGTAGAAGTGGAGACCATTCCCAAGAATGAAAAAGACTGAGCTGAGGAAAGCCCTATGAGTTACTGAAACGATGGCAGGAGTGCCCTTTCCTTAATTCTCTTATCTCTTGAACCAATTCATCACAGAACCAAAACCAAAATGACCCCCCCCCCAATGCCCAACTAAAGGGAAAATGCGGTACCAATCAAAAAGACAGTCATCGCTACTGGACGGCAAAATGGATTTTTGTTATATTTTGACAGCATATTAACACCCTTAACTTAGAATTGTTGCTTGTCTTTAAGTGATGACTCGATCTATGCAAACAAAGAGAAATACATAGTAGCTATACTAATGGCATATACCACAACTTCTTTGATTCAGGTACCCAACTACTATTTTCAAAATAGGATTGCAAAGTTATTAAGAAAACAAGAACATAATGAGATACCTGGCAATCCAACTATGACAAGTTAAGGAGCATCAACCGTCCACAATCACTGGTATAGTCTTATGCTAGTCAAGTAGTGCAAATGTCCTCACTGGAAAGAAGTCCCTCATACTCACTCAAAACATTTAGAACTCAGGGAATGAGGAAGCATTCTCACTCTCACAATTGAAATTCAATACATACTGACTAATGCCATAGGCTTGCCTCTATACTCATCTTCTGGCTTGGTGATAAAATGGAGTTGGATCACTTTAGGACTTATAGTCTTGTAACATAGGTTCTGGGTGCTTTGGTATGGTATTTTGGGCAAGTAGTGACTAAAACCTATCCTTGAACAATGTTTACCAACACTTTTTGCTTTCATAATCCAGCCCTTTTTTAATCAATCCACCTTTATTCTCCTGTTTAGAACTTTTCTCGAGTGCTTTCTTTCTCTTTTTCAGTTGTACCTCGATCTCAAACTCATTTTTGCTACTTTTTCTCAACTCAAGGCACTTTCCTTTTCGATTTCTTCACTCGTTTCATGCTTTTTCATTTCTTTCTCGATTTTCCAACTAACCACGTTATTATTATTACTTTACGATAATAAGGGCCACCCTCAACTTAGGCTTTTAGCCTCAGGTGAAGTGCACACTATCTATGCCTCAAAACTAGGGCCACCAACTATAATAGCCCTCAACTTAGACCTTTAGCCTCAAGGAAGTTCACATGTTCAAGGATAGACCAGGGATAATATCAAGGTATTTTATCAAACAAGGTTAAGTCAGTAGAGTGTCAAGAAAGGCCACCAACTATAGCCGCCCTCAACTTAGACCTTTAGCCTCAAGGAAGTTCACATGTTCAAGGATAGACCAGGGATAATATCAAGGTATTTTATCAAACAAGGTTAAGTCAGTAGAGTGTCAAGAAAGAATGAGTACATGAGAAGCTCAAAATTTTGGATCAAGGGATTCACTCACTTATATGGTGGGTAATTCCGACCAAAAGTGGTTTCACTCAAATAACAAAGGCCTAAGATCCTTTCCATATTTACCACATCACCAAACCAATCTTAGAGTTACAAGGCAAGTTTTGGGTCCATATAAGATGCACGAATACAGCAAAATAAGCTCATAACACACATGGCAATTGCATCAATAATCAAGTATAGACTCACAAGTCATGTTTTCAGTCTCAACTTACCTTCATAATATTAGAACAAATATTGTCAGATACTAAAAAATGTATGAACGCATCAACAACTACAATCTCAAAAATTTTGAGGGTTACGCATCAACAACTACAATCTCAAAAATTTTCAGGGTACCTAATTTTTCATCAAAACTTTAAAAATACATTGAAAAATTATGTATATGCCAATAGATAACACTACTATGAATTTACACATTATCTACACTACCTAAACATACTGGTTCAACAAAAAGTAAACATCTACAAGGAAAAAGAAGCACGACAGAAAAAACTTGGTATCAAAAATAGGGGAAGTTATGGGCTCTAGGGTACTCAGACTTTACCTTAATACATAACTTCCCACATCCCACCAAAATAAGATACTTTTTCCTCAAATTAAACATAAGGAAGCAGTGGGAATTCTAAAGATTCCCCGGGGGAAAAATAGAAATGTCTCCTCTTTTTTTAAAATAGAAATATATATATACATACACCAAAAACTACATCCACAATATAAGTAAAAACAAGATCCAACATAAGAATGTTTAAACACATCTAAAAACCAACATAATAAAATGATTGTCTAAAAAGAGAACAAAGTATCCAAAATGACGAAATAAGAACTAGGGGTAAAAGGGTCAAACATCATGGTGCATCAAGTACCAGTCTCTGGCTGGTCTGTGGGGTCTGGGGAATCAACTCCTCTGCAGCAATACCGAAAGTACACTTTTCATGTGGCGTGTGCTGCTCCCGCTCTCTCTAAATAGCCACCAATAATGGCAACTCCTGCACCACCTCCTCTAGTATGGGCTCCTCCTTCGATCTCAGCCTCTTTGGGTTGGCTCTGGGTCATCACTATGCTCAAGAGGCCTCTTCCCATGGACTTTCGGATGTTTGGCTAGCCACTTGAATGCCTCATCGTCTGCCGATGCCACCTCCGAGGCTGCAACAGGAGCTGCCAACATCTGCAATAATTCAGCCTTAAACTTGGCCAACTCCTCTGTCACAGCGCTTGTGTCAGTGGGCCGAGCTCCCTCAAGTCTTCGCTGGATCCTCGCCTCAAATGCATCAACTTGAGCATCCACCTCTCTGACTCTCTCATCTACCAATGGATGGGTGAATGTCTTCATCCTCTCCTCAGATTCCCACATTGTCTGGTCAACCCAAGGTCTGACCCGTGCAGATAGAGCCTGTAGTCTGGACTCGTATCTATTTTTAGAAACATTTTTCAAAACTCAGATAAGCTTACGAGAGCTTCACTACGAGTCATAGCAGGCACTACAATTCGTAGGTGAGTCTCATATGAGAAACTTGAAGGAACCACAGATGGTTGATGTTTGCTAGAAGGGACCACTATGATTCGTATAGGGACTTACGAGTTGTAGGAGTGCCTCATAGCTGACTGCAGAAGGCA
>JAABOM020059668.1:0-12577 GCA_011800125.2 Solanum clarkiae
ATTTGAGGACGAATGATTCCAAGGGGGAGATGATGTAACACCCGGTAAAATTCTGAAAATACCCCTAGAACGGAGACGTACGCGTAACATGTCTTCTCATGCTCCGTTTATGAATCCTAGACTGAATATGCAATCAACGTGAGAAATTGAGTATAAAAATGGCCTCGACCCAATTTTAGAGCAACCGAGTTGAAAAATAATTTTTCGTAATAAATTACGAACTAGTGAGGGTGCGCGATAGGTCTACGATGCGAAGCCATCGCGGACCAACACTTAGTTTTTGTTCCAAATTTTTCTACAGAATTTCAAAGGATTTTTGACAAAAAATACCAAAAAAATATGCGGTCTGCATCGCGAACCCCGCGTCTCAAAAACTGACTTTTTTCAAATTTCGTGAGGGGCATCCTAGACCTTTCTAAACCCCCGTAGACTTAATAAATGACCAAAATAGATCATTTTAAGCGTAAAAATGATATATAACCCATTCTTAATTCATTTTAAGTCTCTAAAAAAGAAATTTAAATGGACAAATTGATTAGGAATTAGCTAGAGCTAAAAGAGAAGAGAGAAGAGCGAGGAGTCGAAGTTTTCAAGACAGATTCGTGCCAAATTGATCGTCTACCTTCGTTCCAAGTATGTAAGGCTAAACTAAAAGCATGGGATTGTTCTCCCATGTGTCCCATAGATGGTCCTAGATGAGAGTTGAGGTTCTTGAGTCTACATGCATGAATCTTGATTATTTTCTTGAAAAATTACACTTCTTACATGTATTTTCATACGTTGATGATCATCATAAACTTGTTTTCTTGAATTGAATATTTTCATGAGATAATACATAAATCTTATGTGTTAACTTTTAAAAACATACATGAAAGAAGATAGGGATTGAGTCTAAAGCCTTGAGTGAGAATATTGATTGTGATTGTGATTATGAGGTGAGAAAGATGATGAGTTAATTGAACTTGATAGTCCCTTGAGCCTCCATAAATGAACTCTAACGATTTTTCTATTCGATTATTCCCTAATGATTGTTCAAATCCTTGAGATGTTGATTGATGAGATGGTTGGAGTCTCCATGAGACTGATTGAATGATAAGAGCCTTTATAAGGCTGAGTGAGATGAGTCAATTGAGGTGTATTGACTGGATGGATTGTTTTATGAGTATTGAATCATCGGAGGAGTATTGAGCACCGAAAGAGTAAGAGTTAGTCCAACTCGCACTTGTCAAACTAAGCAACCAAGCGTAGGTGAGGATTGGAACCATTAAATCTAATTATGGTTCTCTCTGGATAGAGTCTCTGAAACAATAGAGGACTTAACAGATTACTGGGGTCCCTAGTGGATTCGATTCGTCCCCTACCTGGCAAGTATGGGACGGTTATGGCAACAACAACGGGTTGTTTTACAATCACTAGCTCATAAGTGATTGTTGTCGGATGAGAGAAACTCCCAGAAAGTTCCTAACTGAGTACTTTGAGTCGAGATGAGATGAGTTGAGATGAGTCCCTGTGAGTCGAAATGGGATGGGACGAGATGAGATGAGTCCCTCTGAGTCGAAATGAGATGAGATGAGTTGATTTGTGTTCATTTGAGATGAATCTAATTTGATTGATGAGTTGATTGCTTGATGGACTACTTGTCTACTCTTATTCTTTCTTTAGATGGACATTTGACATGTTGATTGATTTCTATATTGAGTTTATATTGTTTCTATATTATTCTACTTGTTTCGGTTTCACTCAGCTATTTTACATACCAGTACATTTCACGTACTGATGTCCACCTCTGGGACTGCATCGTCGTCTCATGATGTAGATACAAGATTTAGAGATCGTCAGCAGGTCCATCGTTGAGGATTTAAGATGTTCAGCTGATTGGTAAGCCCCCTTACTGCGGAGGATTCAATATTTATTTCATCTTACTTTAGAGTTAGATTTGATTGAGGTAGCCATGGGTCTGTCATCTTACTTTGGTAAGCCCCCATTAGCTTTATTTTGATTGGCTTTATTTTGATTGAGGTAGCCATGGGTCTGTCATTGGCACCACTTGATAGTGTTAGAGGCTTCATAGGCTAGAGTCGAATGTTGATGTTAAGACTTGTTGAGTTAGTTTCTTTCTACTAGCCTCTTTATTTATAATATTATTTTTGAGACTAGATGATGATGTGCCCATTTACTTCCTTATGTCTTCCGCTGATTAGTAGAATGTATGAATGAATGAATGTGATGAGGACAAGTGGTTCGCTTGGGGACTAGCAATAGTCTCTAAGTCTCGGTTACATCTAGGGTACCCTCCTGGGGCATGACATCGTGCCTGTTTCAGTTGCTTGAAGCAGGCAAGTAACTACTGAGCTGCTTGGATTGGTGATTTAAGTCTAATATCTTAAGTCAAATGTTCTGAGATCGAACCTCAACATCATCAATTTTTTTACATCGTGTTTACTTAATTTTGTGGTGACTATTAAAGTGTCTACTTAAATTTACTATGTCATTTCTATTAATTACTATTTAAATATTTTTTTATCTACTTCAACTATGAAATTATATATTACCCATAATAAATTATTTTTATGTGTCTGACTACAACGTTTTATGGTGAATATTAACGTATCTACCTAATTTTACTGTGTCATTTTTATTAATTATTATTTAATTATTTCTTCACCTAATTTAATTATTTCTTCATCTACTTCACCTATGAAATTACTATGACGTGTCTGCTCAATTTTATGATGGTTATTAAAGTGTCTACTTAATTTTATTGTATCATTTCAGTGAATTATTATTTAATTACTTTTTCATCTACTTTGAACTATGAAATTACAATAACGTGTCTACTTAATTTTGCGGCAGCTATTAAAGTGTCTACTTAATTTTACTATGTCATTTCTTTTAATTATTATTTAAATATTCCTTCATCTACTTCAACTATGAAGTTACATATTATCCATAATCAATTATTTTTCTGTGCCTAACTGTACATTTTATGGTGACTATTAACTTGTCTCCTTAATTTTACTATGTCACTTCTATTAATTATCATTTAATTATTTATTTGTTTACTTATAAAGTAAATGGCTGAGGGTTGTGTTAGTTTGTCATATTTTTCATACTATCATGTGTGACTTATTGCTAGTCGCACCTATTGTCCCCTTCCATTCACTTACATTTCCTACATTTCACTTACATTTCCTACATTTCTTTTGGTCATATCTAGGTATTTCTGCCTATGAGGTTTGAGCTGAGAGTTTTAGGAAACAACCTCTCTACTTCTATGAAGTAGCGGTAAGGTCTGCGTACAATCTACCCTCCCCAGACCCCACTTATGGGATTATACTGGGTATGTTGTTGTTTGTTTACATATAAAATTATAATATTACTCGTAATAAATTATTTTTTCATGTAGGAGTAATATTTATTATATAAAAATAAATAATTAAAAAAATTAAAAATACATTAAAATTATTAACTTTTCAAATTTTATCTAGATCAGAGAAATTAAGAAAAAATAATATATATTGCGTCAGTGCAATGCACCATCTTAGCCACTAGTATGGGTAATAAGTACAACCACAACAACATACCCAGTGTAATCCCACAAGTGGGATCCGAAGAGGGTATAATGTACACAAACCTTACCACTACCATAGAAGTAGAGAGGTTATTCTTAGGAGTATGGGTAATAAGTGCATAGACTAAACGACATGCTAAGGTGGGACCAGAAAACCCGAAGCATATTGATATTATTTTTTTTTCTTTTATAGATGTAATGTTTAATAGTAGGGATGAATAATAATAATAATAATAATAATAATAGTTAATAAATAGACAAAATAGAGCGCTCGTGGGTTTTTGGAGAATGGGATACTTTGGGAGGATGTTGGTCTTTTGAGATCTTATTGGAAAATGAATTAAGAACAAATGGTCCATTATTTAAGGCCATTCATTTGGGTTTTGTTAGGCAGACCACCCACATCTAATTATAGGATGGGATCACATTCTCTTCTACACGTGGTTTCTCATAAACCACTTTTTATTTATTTATTATATTTATTATTTTCAAAAATAAAATTTTATTTTTAATCATTATTTTAAATATGTTAAGAAAATATATTACTCAATTTTTTTATCATGTTTATTTTTAACATTCCATTACTTATTATATTCCCCAAATTGTTTTTAAAATTTAGAGCCCGTTTGACTTAGCTGAAATTTTTTTAAAAAAAGTACTTTAGAAGTAGTTTTTAAAGTGCTCAAATTTATTTAAAAATAAACAGTTATGTGTTTGGATAAAAATGTTGTAGCTGAAAAAAAAAGTTGTTGATGTACTTGGTACATAAGTGTTGTTAAACACTTTTTTAATAAAAAATATCTGAAATACCATTCAAGTAGTTAACATTGTAAAAATTGATTACTTTAAGATTTTTTTATCTAAAAAACTCAAATAAAGTAAAATAAATTTATATTTTGATTCAATATCAATATAAATTTATTATTTAAGTAAATTTTATATACACAATTTATTATAATTTTTAAAATATATAATTTCGATAGATCACATAAAAATTTAAAGGTGTCTCTTTTTTCATAATTGAAATCGAAACACGATTGAGATATTCAATTGCCAAAATATATCAATTATTCCAATTTTCTCTTGCCCTCTCAAGAAACTTTCAACATTTAACCAACCAATAATATTTATTCTTTCTAATGGCTTGCGCGTCGTTTCTTATTTCACATAAGGAATTTAAGATATTTTTTAATTACATTCATGAATAATGATATTTATTTATCATTCATGTATTTCACTTACTATCATGAATAATGATATTTATTTATCATTCACGTATTTCACTTACTGTCATAAATTACTTATTAAAAAATAGTGAAAGAAGGATAATATATATAAATAAACATATGTTCATATTCCAAGATTAGAAGGTTTGATACAAATAGAAGTATTTAAATAAAGGAGAAGAGCAGCGACGAGAAGAACACTGCTAGGCGGTGATTTCAAAGAGCAGACGAGCGCTAGGTTGTGGTTTGAAATGAAATAGTGAGAAGAGAAAGAGTAGTTAGAGTTACTTTAGTTAAGGATATTTTTGGGAATATGAAATTTTTTTAGGGTAAATAGATAATATTTTTGGTCAAACTATAACAATTTTTAAGCTAAAAAATAAAAAGTTGAGGGGTGTTGTAAAAGAATTTAACTTATTTTCAGTAAATTTTAACTTTTTTTAGGTTGTTTTGAAAATTGTCAAACACTTTTATAAGCTAAAAAGAACTTAAATGCAGGTTTGACCAGCTTTTAAGCTAAGTCAAACATGCTCTTAATACTGAACATCAATTAATAGGAAATGTGATAAAATATGAGAAGTTTTTATTAATAGCTTAAACTTGAAACTAATATCGTCAAATAACTATATTTTTAAATAATTACATAGCATAACCTTGCCCATGTGATTTGGAGGGGAGGAGAGAGACGAGCGAGATCGAGAGAGGGAGGAGAGAGACGAATTATATATATATATTTGTCAAATTATGTGCATAAATGTCAATAATTGTATATATATAATGAATATACATATGTATTTATACATCTAGCAAGTAAGATTGGGGGAGGAAGGACAGAGGTGAGTGAGAGACGACAAAGAGTGGAGAGAGGCAAATTATATATATATTTGTCGAATTGACTATGTATATCTGTCCAAATAATTATATATAAGCAAGTGGTATACATATGTAATTGTATATCTGATAAGAAATTGGAGAGAGAGAGAAAGAGAGAGAGAGAGAGGAAGAGAAGAGAGAGAAATAACAACAAATTCCTAACTACAGCAACAAAATCCTAACTATAGCTATAAATTATAATTTTTTAAAGTATATTTGTATAATATAAATACATATTATGTGTTTGCATAGTTACATTATTTTTCCATAAAAAAATCATGTTAACTATTATTTTCTTAATGAGTGCGCGTAATACAAATATGACTAGTAAAAGTGACTAGATGAAATATTCATTTTCAATGTTTATAATTTTATATCAAATTAATAAATATAACAGACGTATTTTTCATGTATACACTTATTTTATGGTGATCACGCCTAATCTAATTCCACGGTTGCTGTAAATACAGGCGAATAAAGAGTTCAAAGTCAAATCACAAAGAGAACTAAGACCTAACTATAATTATTTAATATCATTAAGAAAATGAACTCGAACAACTTTTTGAATTATAAAAATTAAATTTCTATTATCTAACTAATAAATACTAAAACAGTAAAAGTTATCAACTAATAAGAGAACGGGTTAAATTAAAGATTAAGGAGACCTAGGATTATGACTTCTCCAATTGTCGAAGTCTATTTTTGTTACGTTAGTTATAATCTCACCAATTTATTCTATATGTGTCCTAGAGAGATGGTAATGATTGGATTAGATCAGATCGAAATTAGATGGACTGAGTATAGATTGAGTCAAAAAGGATTGAATCACAATTTATTTATATATAGAATATAGTTAATATGAATTTGGTTAAATATGATTTGGGTAAAATGGTTCTAACTCACTTTAATCTCCTAAAAAAAAATTAAATCAAAACTAGATTGTTAATGCTCAACTCCTATCACCCCAATCTCATTCCCAAATAATTTTTTTAAAAAAGAATTATTATTTCATACTGAAAAAGAATTTAAATTTTTTCTACTTCTGTACCCCTATCCCCCACCCAGTCCTACCCCACCTCTTATCTACTCGCACCTCTTTTACCCCCAATTTTTAAATTAGAAAAAAATCACTCACCCTACCTGCCCTCGTCGTCCCCTACCTTCACCCTACCACCATTTTTTTTAAAAAATAATTAAATTAAATTTTTTAAAAGAATAAAATTCACCCCCAAACCCCACTGGATACCCTACACCTAAATTTTTTTAAAATAAAAACAAAAAAGTTTTAAAAAAAAGTTGAATTTTTTCACTACTTCACCTCCCACTTTCACCCCCCCCTCCTATTCCCATCCCTATCCCAAATTATTTTTTCAATAACTACCACAACCGCAACTTCCACCTACTTCCCCCACCCCCACCCTCAAAACCCCATCTCATTTCCAAATTTTTTCTAAAGAACAAATAAAAAAATTCAGAAAAAGTTAAATTTTTCCAACACTGCCCATTATCACCCCTAAATTTTTCTAATGAAAAATAAAAAAAAAATTTCTCTCCCCACCCCCCACCAAATCCCCTAACCCCAACTCCAAATTTTTTTAAAGAAAAATAAAAAAATTCAACCAAATCTTTTTACTTCTACACCCCCCCCCACACTTCCACCTAACCCCCACCTCTAAATTTTTTTTAAAGAAAAATTTAAAAAATTCACCTCCTCCCCACTTCCCTCTACCCCCTCGGACTCCCTACCACTAACCCCTTTTTATTTTAAAAGCAAAATAAAAAATAAAGTTAAATTTTTTTCGTCACCTCCACCCCCTTCTCCCCCAACCACCACTTCCATACTTTTTCCCACAGGACCTTCTACCCCTAATTTTTTTTTAAAAAGAAATAAGAAAATTTCAAACACACAAAAATTTTTTTTAGTGCAATTAAGGTTTTTTTTTTTTTTTTTTAAAAAAAAAAAATTATGAGTGGGGGATCTATGGGTCCAAATGGATATCCATATTTTACCATTTTGACCATACTTATTTTAACTTTTAAAATAGATCAACTCATATTTATCTATTTAGAGAATACGAGTGATCTATTAAAATAAGTATTAGAGAGATTAATTAAATATAAATGTTAGTTGGTTAGTTAGTGATCTTAGTTAGTTAATTAGTTAAGATTAGTTATAATTAGTTGGGCAATTATCCCATAGTATGGAGGTACATTATAAATACTATAGGAAATATATGTGTGTATATATACACATTACTGTACAACTTTACCAATTAGAATACAATTACAGTTCCCTAATTCCTCTTCTTCAGAATCTTCTCTCTAAGCTTCTCTAGCTTGCTCATGGTATCAGAGCGGTCGATTCCGGTACGCCATTGATGACGACGCTTCGATAAAGCTTGAGGAAGCTCAAATGAGATGGAGACTACAAAAGCGAGTCATAATTCAACTGGAAAATCAGTTGAAACACTTGATGCAGTGGAGAAGAACAGGAACCATCCCTTGTATCTTCATCCATCGGACACTCCTGGGAGTGTACTCACCTCGGTTCAACTCACAGGAACCGAAAATTACTCCATATGGAGTAGATTGTTACTAATCACACTTCACGCCAAAAGCAAACTGGGATTTGTTCTCGGAACATGTGAAAAATCAGATTACAAGCTTGAATTAGAGGAGCAGTGGGAAAAATGCAATGCATTTGTCCTTGAATGGATCATGAACACAGTGTCCAAGAAGTTGTTGAGTGAAATTGTGTATGTCACGTATGCAGCGACGGTTTGGGTTGATTTGAGTGAAAGGTTTAACAAAGTTGATGGATCTAGAAGATATCAGCTTCATCGGGAAATTTGCACCTTGAACTAAGGTAATATGACTGTTTCAGGCTATTTCACTGAGATGAGACTCTTGTGGGATGATTTTGATGCCCTAGTGCCTCCACCTACTTGTAATTATGATAAATCCAAGATATATGTTGATCATATTCAGTACTTGCGTCTCTTTGCCTTTTTGATGGGATTAAATGATGTGTATATTCATGCTCATAGCCAGATACTTATGATGAACCCTCTGCCAAATGTGAGTAGAGCCTACGCTATGATGATATCTGATGAAAGTCAGCGTGTGACTGCCAGTTCAAAAGTAATTGGAGAAGTGAATGAGTCTATGACAATATATGCTGGAAAGGGAAACTATTATAAAAGAAAAGAAGGTTATGATTCTGCAGAAAATAATGATCAGTTGGGACTCTATGCTGGAAGAGGTGGTAATACAGGAAACTTCAACATCCACAAGCAGAGAAGGAATGGGAACTTGTTCTGTGATCATTGTAGGATTCATGGACACACTAGGGACATATGTTACAAGCTTGTTGGCTATCCAACTGATTAGAAGTTCAAGAAGAAATCTGGGCCTAATGTGATACAGAATGGCAGAATGCAGAGGGATCATGACATAGTAAATCATGTAAATTCTTTCGGAAATGAGAGGGAATTAAGGGATGCTTTCTCTCCTAATGATCCTATGATGAAGGGGAAAAACATTGACACACAACCTGTCTTTACTCCAAGTCAGTACAATAGGATTCTGCACATGTTGGAGAAGGAAGCATCAACATCAGATTCAAGTTCAAGTAAGGAGCTGGATAACATGGCAAACATGGCAGGTATGATTACCATGTCCAATACTTTGTCTGTAAATAATCATAGCACACAGATAAAGGTTGAAAAAGGAGAGAAAAATTGGATAGTTGACTCAGGTGCTACCTGTCACATGACATATAACCTAGATAAACTCTATCATGCTTCTGAGAGTGTTAATAAAATGGTGCATTTACCCAATGGTGTGACTGCACAAGTATCACATACTGGATGTTGTAGCACAACTGATGGAAATATACTAGGAAACGTGTTAGTAGTACCTGCATTCAAGAATAATTTATTTTCAGTGTCTAAATTAACAAGATAATTAAATTGCTCAGTTAATTTTTTTCCTGAGTTCTTTGTGCTCCAGGACCTCTCCAATGGAAAGGTGAAGGGGATTGGTAAAGAAGTGAATGGCCTATACTATCTACCTGCAGTTTTACAATCTGAGGAGAAGAAGAGGACTCAAACAGTGATGATGACACAACATACTAGAGCAGACAAGATGATGTGGCATAGCAGACTGGGGCATCCATCTACAAGGGTATTGCAACACTTGTTTACAAATATCAACTTCAGTAGTGATGATGAATGTAATAGGTGTTCTATTTGTCCACTTGCCAGGCAGACTAGGTTACCTTTCAGTTTGAGTGTATCTAGAGCAATAGCTATCTTTGATTTGCTTCATATTGATGTATGAGGACCTTACAAAATTGCAACTCACAATGGTTTCAGATTTTTTCTAACCATTGTTGATAATCATTCAAGAATGTGTTGGGTGTACTTGCTGAAATTGAAGAGTGATGTGTTTTCAATGTTAAAATCTTTCTTGACATTAGTGCAGACTCAATTAGTAGATATATTAAGAAGATTAGGACTGATAATGACACAGAGTTCTTTAATACTAACTGCTGTACTTTGCTGGAGAGTCTTGGGATTGGTCATGAAAGCAGCTGTCCATATACTCCACAACAAAATGGGGTGGTTGAAAAGAAGCACAGGCATATACTTGAGGTGGCTAGAACAATCAGATTTCAGAGTAATATTCCTATCAAATTGTGGGGAGAATGTGTGTTGTCTGTTGTATACTTGATTAATAGGCTTCCCACACCAGCCTTAAAGGGCAAGTCTCCATATGAACAATTGCATGGACACAAAGCAAACATGGATCATTTGAGAATTATAGGTTGTTTGTGCTATGCAATCAAAGTGATCAAACAGGACAAATTCTCTCCTGGAGCTGAGGCATGTGTATTGATGGGGTATTCACCAACTCAGAAAGGGTACATACTATACAATCTATCTCAGAGGAAACTTATTATCAACAGAGATGTGATATTCGAGGAGAATATGTTCCCCTTCAAACAAGTGTTCAACAACCAGAAGCCATTTTTCCCCATTGAACTTATTGTAGCATCAGATGGCCTTTTTACATGTGATGAAGACATGGAGCTACCTGTACCTATTCCCGCAGATGATGTAAACATAGAAACTAATACTATGGTCCTCAGTAATGACATACTAGCACCAGAAGCTGATTCCAATGAAATGTCCACTGCTCAATTTGATAATTTCACTCCTGTCACTGAGTTGCTGCCTAGAAGAGCTGAGGCAATTATAACCAGGAAATCTACCAAAAATTCTCATCCACCTATTTGGATGAAAGATTATGTGACTCAGATAACCAAGCCCTATTCTCAGAGCAACTATGTGTCTTATAACAATATATCACCCAAGTATCAGGCTTACCTATCTGTGTTCTCCATAGAGACTAAACCAAGAAATTTTGCAGAAGCAGCAAAAGACAATAGATTGATATATGCAATGCAGCAAGAAATACAAGCTCTAGAGGAGAATGGAACCTGGAAGATAGTTCAACTACCTGAGGAAAAAAACATTGTTGGCTGTAAATGTGTATTCAAGATCAAGTACAAGGCTGATTGCCAAATAGACAGATTTAAGGCTAGACTAGTAGCAAAGGGCTACAGGCAAACTAAAGGTATTAACTACCAAGAAACTTTTTCTCCAGTTGTAAAGATGGCAACTGTTAGATCTATTATAGCTCTGGCTGCTGCTCAGAATTGGAACATTTTTCAAATGGATATTTGCAATGCATTTCTCCAAGGAGATCTGCTTGAAGAGGTCTATATGGAGCTGCCTAAAGGTTTCTATGCTGCTGAGAAGGATAAGAATCTTGTGTGCAAACTGGTGAAATCTTTGTATGGGCTTCAGCAGGCTTCAAGGCAGTGGAATACCAAGCTCACGGAAGCACTGTTAAGCTCAGGCTACATACAGAGCCATCTTGACTATTCTTTGTTCACAAAGAAAAAAAATGGTGGACTAGTGATTGTTTTGGTATATGTTGATGACCTTTTGATCACAGGGAATGATCCAAACTAACAGAAGAAACCAAGCATGTCCTACATAGCTACTTCAAGATCAAAGACTTGGGTGAGCTTACATATTACTTCTCTCTAAATGAGCTCATTTAGATCTTCTTTCACCTTATATGGACTGAAATTTCACCCCTAATGCGTCCTAAGCACTTTACATATTACAACTCTCTCAGGCAATCATGATAATTTTATCAAACATACTTTCTCGAACTACTCTAGCTAGAAAATTTTCATCGCACACTATTGTTAGAAATTAAGCAACGAAAGCATATCAACAGGATAGTAATTCTCACATAATCATTATGTAATATAATCAGTTTCATATATCCACCAAAATTTAGAAAAACTGACGAATCACAGAGGAAAGTACTAACTTTTTGGAGCTTTTAAAAATGATTTCTTCAAGTGACGAGTCCAGGAATTCGATCTTCTACTATTTCCTGAATAATTTCCTAACCAACATTTGTGTAGGCAAGTGATTGAAGAAGTTTGTGGATTTGTTTATTATTTTCTATCTCTTCTTCTCTACAGGAGGACTCCTTATATGCTCAACTTCAGAAGAAGAAGAGTAAAAAATAAAACCAACGGTTAGGGGGTCATTAAGGGGATAATCAAGAACAAATCAAAACCCCCACCCATTTTTATTCCTCCATGAAAATGGAAAAAATATTTTAAAAAATAATTAGGAGTATTCAATACCCCATAAATCCCCCAAAACATTTTCCCTTTTTTAATTTGAAATATTCTCAAAATCAATATATTATTTTACAATAAAATCTACTGATTTTATTTCCAAAAATAAAATGTTTTTGATATTTTATTTAATTTGAAATATTTTCAAATCAGTATTTTAATATATATAATAAAATC
>JAABOM020059669.1:0-12575 GCA_011800125.2 Solanum clarkiae
CCACCACCAATCGCCCTGACGTCCCCCCGGGGCCCCTCTCGAAACCCCGAGTACATCAGCAGCTACCTTCCGAATGAACACCGCCGTCGAGTCCCACATCTTGTTCACGTCACCCTCGCTCCTCCAAGCCTCTAAGTGACTCAACTTTTCTTCTATCTCATGAGATAAGGTAGGCGTAAGGTCACCCCACCTAATCCTAGGTAAGACAATCCTTGCCTTTTTCTTCTTTTCCCTTTTAATCTCTAGGTCCATCACTAGAAGTCTATGTTGGGAGGTGAATTAAGCTCCTCTATCAGAGATAATAGACAAATCTCTTGTATGTACAGCTTGGCATACTCCTCCGCAGTGTTAGTTATCTTAACTGCTAAGAAGTGATCCTATTTGGTCATCCTATCCACAATCCCCCAAATTAAATCATGTTGCTTTCGAGACCTTGGTTGACCAGTAATGAAGTCCATATTGATCATCTTCCACTTCCATTCAGGAATCTCAAAGTTCTGGTCCAATCCACATGGTCTTTGATGCTCAGCTTTCACTTGTTGACAATTCGGGCACTTTGAAACAAACTCTGGAATATCCTTCTTCATTCCACTCTTCAAATAGACTTCCCTCAAGTCGTGGTACATCTTAGTGGAGCTAGGGTGAATGGAATATCTAGAGCTATGGGCTTCCGCCATAATCCTTTCTCGAACACAATCAACATCTGGGACACACAATCTACTCTGATATCTCAACACTCCATCTCCCTCTTTGGAGAAGAGCATCACTTTTTGTTTGTGGGCAACCTCCTTCAATTGGAGTATGACAGGATCTTAGTCTTGCTTTTCTTTCACCTCTGTAACTAAGGATGAAGGAGACCCATTCTGAACATTAACTCCTTCCTCATCATTCTCCTTAAGTTGAACTCTCAATCGATGCAATTCCTTTACTAACTCCTTCTTTCCTTCCTCACCATGGGTTGTGCTACCTATTGACAACCTGCTAAGAGCGTCAGCAATGATGTTAGATTTACCTAGATGGTAGAGAATGCTCATGTCATAATCCTTGAGAAACTCCAACTATCTTATCTGTCGCAGGTTGAGCTCTTTCTGACTAAAGACCTATTGCAAGTTCTTATGGTTAGTGAACTCATCCACATGCACTCCATACAAGTAGTGAAGCCAAATTTTAAATGCAAACACTACCGCTGCTAACTCAAGATCATGGGTCGGATAATTTCTCATGAATCTTAAGTTGTCTGGAAGCATAGACTATAACCTTCCCTCTTGCATCAGCACACATCCCAATCCAACTCTCGAATCATCATAATAGATCACGAATTCCTCTGTCCCATTGGGCAAGGTTAAAACTGGTGCAGTAGTTAGTTTCATCTTCAACTCTTGAAAACTTTTCTCACATTCGTCGGACTACTGAAACTTGATCTTTTTTTGAGTCAATTTAGTCAATGGTGGATAGGAAGAAAATCCATCAACAAATCATGGTAGTAGATTACAAATCCGAAGAAACTTCTTATATCAGTCGGAGAGGTCGGCCTGGGCCAGTTCTTAACTGCTTCAATCTTTTGGGCATCCACTCGAGTACTATCACCGGAGACAACATGCCCTGGGAAAGCCACTGACTTAAGCCAGAACTCGCATTTTGAATTTTTCATACAACTCATGGTTCTTAAGTGTTTGGAGGGCAACTCTGAGGTGATTAACATGCTCCTCTTCATCTCCTGAGTACACCAGAATGTCGTCGATGAACACAATCACAAACATATCAAGATATTGTTTGAATACCTTATTTATCAAGTCCACGAAAGCTGCAGGTGCATTCGTCAACCCAAAGGACATGACCAAGAACTCAAAATGACCATATCTAGTCCTAAAGGCTGTCTTTGGAATGTCACACTCTTTCACTTTCAACTGACGGTAACCAAATCAGAGGTCTATCTTTGAGAAACAAGAGGCACCCAAAAATTGGTCAAACAAATCATTTATCCTTGGGAGAGAATATTTATTCTTCATTTTAAGCTTGTTTAGTTGCCTGTAATCAATACACATTTTGAGTGATCCATTGATGTTCACGCTTCAATAGTAAAACGGTCGCTATCAAGTATAAACCTAACTAGAGGCTAGGATCGAATCCACAAGGAATATGGGGTTTGACCAAATTGACTCATCAATAATCATTTCCAGTATCAATTGACTATATTCTCTAAAATAGGGGGAAGGGGTAGCAAATTGGAATGCAATAAATACAAAAACTATACTACCAATTACGCAGAGACAACCAATTTGAGGAGCAACTTCAGAATTGTGTTCCCCATAATTCACTAACTCAAATACCCCAGATAACATTATCCTAATTGAGATATTGCATGCAGGATGGTAACTTAGGTTCTTCCAGCCCTCTTATAGAAGTGAAGATCGAATTTCACCATAGCACTTGGTCGGCAACCATGGTATCCCAACTAACTGCTACCCATTGACCCAGTCAACCTCTCCTTGATTGGGTTTGGTTGAGTAGACGAGAACACATCAATCAAATCTTGTCACTTATTTTTTTCCTATTCATTACTACCTTGGTCGGGATCATGGCACTAGGCAGGGTTTGGTGTTGGCTACCACCAAACAACAAGCATTCATAAGAAAAATGGAAAATACATGCAACTACCCAATCAAAGAAATGCAAATAATTTAGGTTATTAGAAGCTAGCCACTCATGGTTCCCACAATCCCAAGTTGTGAGGGTTTTGCTACTCATAGCTAGGGCAAAATCACAAATAATGAATAGAATAAAAATAGTTGAGAATTTATCCAAAGAAATGAAGAACAAAATTCACCTTGTGGTTCCCACAATCCCAAGTTGTGGGGGTTTAGCTACTCATAGCTAAGGAAAAATCACAAACAATGAATAGAATAAACATGATTGAGAATTTATCCAAAGAAAATGAAGAACAAAAACCACCTTGATGTTGAAATAACAAGTAAAATCCTAAGTATCTACATCAAACCCTAGAAAAAGCTATCTAAAAATAATCTCAAGAATCTCTACAATCTAATCTCCCCAATAGTCTTTATCCAAAAATCTTTTTTAAAACCCTAACTTAAACTATTTATACTATTTATAAAAAGGACCTAAAAATAAATAAGAAAAGTTGGTCGGCAATAGTTACGGTTCATAGGAATGACTCTAGAGTGTCTACGAGTCATAATCGGGCTTTCATAGTCAGCACTTGTCATTTTGGATTTAACTGCTACGATCCATACTACGAGTCATGGTCTGGTATACAACTTGTATCCTGGGCTCGTATGACTGACTTCAACTTCTCATATTTTGATATTTGGAAGCTGTTAATCACTACGACCGTCTCCCGTGACTCATAGCTTGAACTATGACTCGTAGTGAGTCTCGTAGATCTTCAAATTCAACAAAATCTGCTACTTTTCTCAAAATCAGGCCAACCTATATTTTTTGCAAAAACAAACATAAAATACATAAAAACCATAAAAATTTACATTAAGAACTTGCAAAATCCCTTGTTTTAGGCATACAATGTGTTGTATTTTGACAACACATCAACACCCTTAACTCAGAACTGTTGCTTGTCCTCAATCGACGACTCGATCTACATAGACAATAAGTAATACATGGAAATCATTCTAATGGCATATACTTTTCTCAATTTCAGCTTAGGTACCCAAACTAGAATTTTCAAAACTTGACTGTGGGGCTACTAAGCAAACCAAGGCACATTGATAAATTTGATAATCCAACTATGACAAGCTAGGGAGTATCAACAATTCACAATCACTATACAATTCATATTCTAACCATGCAGTGCAAATGCCCTGATAGAAAATAGATCCCTCTTTTTCACTCAATAAGCAATCAAAGAAGATTGAGGGACTACGCAAGCATACTCACTCTCACAAATGAGATTCATGCATGATAACCAATACCATAGACTTGACCATATACTCATATCTCGGATTGTTGACTAGTTGGATCAGGATCACTTTAGAACTTCATAGGCTTGTAACGTAGGCTCATGGGCTCTGGTAAGGTACTTTTGGACAATTAGTGACTAAAAGCCATCATTGAACCACATTTTTCAATATTTTCACCTTAATAACTCAACCATTTTCACTTTGTCCTCCCTTATTCTTCACTTTCAAGTTTTTCCGGGTACTTTCTTTTTATCTTTCAGCTTGGGCCTTATTTTTGAACTCATATTGCTATTCTTTGCATTCCAAGGCAACTTTTCTTCTTTTTCTCTCAGTCGAAACATGATTCTCTTCTTCCTTTCATTTCCAACCAACCACCTCATCTTTTCCACTATACCATAATATTAGCCACCCACAAATTAGGCTTTTAGACTGAGGTGAAGTACACAATACCCATTCCCTAAACCAGGACTACTTTTGGTAGCCACCCTCAACTTAGGCTTTTTCCTCAATCAAGGTTCACATGTTCAAGAATAGATCAGGGCCAATGTCAAAGTATTTCACTAAACAAGATTAGGCTAGCTAGGTGTCAAGAAAGAAAATGGTATGTATAAGGCTCAAACATTTGGAACAAGGGGTAAACTCTTCATTTGGTGAGTCATTTAGGCAAAAGTTGACTAATTTAAAGAATAACGACCTAAGATCCCTTCCCAATCAACAAAATCTCCATTCTAACTCAGAGTAGCAAGACACGTTCTAAATGAGTATATAATGCATGAATATGACAAAATTAGTTCACACACATATGACATTGCATAAATAATCAATATAAACTCACAGGTCATGCTTCAAGCATCAACTTGCCTTCGCTTCATCAGAACAAACATTTCCAAATCAATCACATGCAAGATTGCAATAGTAACCAACAATCCCCAAAAATTTTGTGGGTACCTATTTTTCAGTACCTTCAATAAAATCATTCAAAACTATATACATGCCAAAAGTATTAGTTGCCATATATCCACAAATTATCTACAACACCTAAAACATACCGATTCAACATAAAGTAAAATCATCCACAAGGAAAAAGAAACACGGCAAGAAAACTTGGATATCAAAAATAGGATAGTTTGGACTAAAAGCTACCCAAACTTCTCTCAAGTCCATAACTTCCCACACTCCACCAAAAATGATACTTTGTCCTCAAAGTAGAAATATATAATAATACCAAACAAAACATATCATCCAAAAAGTAATAAAAACCAAATTATCCAAAAACAACAATAAAATAGAGTATCTAGAAATAGTAGCGAGAATAAAGTATCCAAAAGTAGTAAGCATGGGGGTCAAAAGTAGCAAACATATAGTGCTCAAGCATCAACATCAGTCTGGTCCTGGGGCTCTCTCTCCTCCTTGGTGGTCTGGGCTGCAGCTGAACTCGAGATTCTAGTACCATGTAATCTCTGCTCCTCCCGAGCCTGCTCTGCTACTCTGTTTGTATAGACTCCCTAATCACCATGCCAGTAATCGGTTCCTCTAGCTCTGTCTCCTCTTCACCAGTCCTTTGTCTCTTCTGGGCCACATCTGCATCATCACCCTCCAGAGGCCTCTTCCCAAGAGCACGTGGGCGATCTTCGAATAAATCAATCAAGTCCTCACCCACAGGTGCCTCCATCGGGGCTAGTACCGGGGTTGTTAATGATGTCATCAAGTTACCATTGAACTTAGCCAACTCCTGCTGTGCGACAGTCAAATCTGCAGGATAAGCTCTCTCAAGCCTCTTCTGGACCCTAGCCTCGAAAGCGTCGACCCTGGCATCCACTGAAGCAACTCTCCCATCCAACTCAGATAGGGTGAATGTCTTGGCTTGCTCCTCCGTGGCCTGGACTGTCTGACGAACCCATGACTTGATCTGGTTCATCAACTTGCCCAGTTGGGCCTTTGTCCTAATCAACCTTCACAACAAAGCTTGAAATGCAAAAGTAGACATAATAGGTAAGTCTGCACAATTAACCTGAGAAGTGGATGGCTCTGGTGCAGGTGTATCTGTAAAGGAAATCATCTCAATATCAACTGCTGGAGGCTGCTCTGGTGCAACTACAATGGAGGTGGTAGGAATTAGAGTCAACTCCTCAATAGCTAGCTCGAGAGGAAATGTCTCAGGCATGAGAGGAGGAACTGCTCTCTGAAGGGCCACTAAATTCTCAGCAGCCTTGATATGGCTGGGATCCATAGTGTGAAGGACCTTGACGTGTGGGTCTATATGAAAAGAGACACACACTCCGGCCTCAATGCATAGTCTGTATATCAAGATAAATAACAATGAGGTATTTATCCAGAGCACGGACTCGTGAATCTGCTCAGCCATGACACACACCCAATCGATCTCATAGCCAGCTAAGATACTGGCTAGTAACACAATCCGCTCCAAGGTGATCACATTTTTCATGAATTTAGGCCTGATGCACGATCGGATAATGACCCACCAGAATTTAGCTGAAAAGGAGAGGTGGGACTTCACTATAGGCTCAATGTGGTTGGTGGCCCATGTAGGCTGGCATCACCCTCTACTATCTACTTGCCACCCATCTGAGGAGCTCGATCCTTTAATCAATGTTCTTCCTGATCACAACATATCGCATCTTATCTATCTTGCTGTTGTACTTGGATGTGTGATGTGGCACTTTGTAGTTAGGACCAAAATGAACCCAGCAGATGGTTTCCTTAGAGATATCTATCCTCTGGCCTCGAACCAAGACCCTGCGCAACCTGGGCTGATCCATCGCCTTCTTCCCCTTATGAATATCTCGGAGGATGGTAGCGGCGTAGGCTACATAGAACTCTCTAACCACAAGTGGGGCATACTTGCCAGCCACTCTGATAACCACCAGAGCTCGTGTCGATCAATCTCCGCCTCTAAAGCAGGAACTCAACTCAACCCTAAGTCATTTAACCGGGACTCCTCATGAAACTTTCTGACAGGTTTTCCCTGTCCCTTTGGATCCATTCCTTTTTCATAGAATCTCCTGCATGCCCATGATTCCCCATCAGTGATAATGAGGATAAACGACAGAGATAGATGGGTCAACTCATGACTCTGCTGCTGCTTCAACTTGAGGTGCATCATTGAACTCTGTCAAGCCTATATTAATATCTGTTGGACTGGGAGGCACTATTAGCAGTGTGCTCCTCACTTGACCCCTCAGGCTATTCATCATCCGTATTTTCGTCCCTCAATCGTCTGTTAAATCTCTCATAGTAGCACCTCTAGTTTTCGGGGGCATTGTTCCTGAAAGTTACATCATAAATTCATAATCAATCCCAAAACAATCATCACAAACAAAGAAAGAAGCAAAGAAAAACAGAAACAAAAAGGGAAACACACAAAAATCAATACTGCACCAGTTGCAAGTTATAGGTACAAGGCACAGGTATGACTTGTAGGATGACCTGTAGGTCGTACTGTGACATGGTAGTATAAAGGTACCTGAGAAAAATTCACACTCAAAACAGGTATGAGGCATAGGTACCACTCGCAGTGGGGAGTATAAGTCGTAGGCTGACTCGTACCAATTTTCAATAACATTTTGTAAGCACAAGGCCTGTTCACGAGACCCCCTCTATGGTTCGTAGTGGACACTATGACCCGTAGGTGGGTCTCATATGACAAGTATTAAGGGACCACATGTAATGTTTATTCCCTACGAGGGGGCTACTACGACTCATAGGTACTTCAATATTCGTAGGCAGCCCTTGTAGTAGGGAATATCAGACACCTGTAATGTATTCAACACGACTATATGAACCACAATCACTAAACGAATTAAAAATTCACTCTAACAAAAATGTAAATAACATTGAAGCAAGATTTCAACACTATATTACGCATAAATATATATCCATCAACCAAGCATGATTTGCCAACCAAGAACCAAACCAAAATTCGAGCCAAAATCAGATAATCAAACCTCAACTCTCCAACACATTCAAGAATCCTAAAATTGTCAACCCCAAAACACACAACTAAATCATTTGCACAAATACATGAATGTTCATGGAATTGAATCGACAAACATATAAAGAGTCACCAAAACCACCATCTTCAACATGATAAGCATACCCAAGACACAAATTCATACCACCATGACTTAATCAATCAACTAACCATCATACACTTAGTCCGAACATCAAATCAATAATTCATGTAATATATAATCATCACAACCAAGTGACAAGGGCAATTTCACAATTAGGGTCAATCTCATGGAATTCTCATCGACAAACAACCTAGTTTTCATTCACACGTATACATTTCCCCATAAATATTCTTGATACTAGATGCAAACACATATTCATTCAAGAAGTTCAAGAGACATAATACTTTGTGTAAGAAATTAGACCAAGAAAATACCTCAGATGATGGAGATGAAAGATGAACAAAATAAGAGAAAAAAGGGGTTTGAAACCCTAACCATCGGTGACTTCCCGGAAACCTAACATGGTACGCTAGAAAAGGGGGTTGGAACAGTAGGGGGAAAGTTTTGGGAACTAATTTTAGGGATTAGGTTTGTATTTTGGTCATTTTGACCCCTTTTATAATCAAATCGGGCCGCCTTTTAAAATTACTGAGTCGGGTCTACGAGACACCGACTACGAGTAGTTGGACTGATTGCAATCCATAAGTCCTAGTCTCATAGGTCATTAAAGACTTAGAAAAATTTTGAAAACATACCTGGACACTACGAACCCAATTTATGACTCATAGCTTAGACTATGAGTTATACAGTTGGCTCGTAGTGGGAGTGCTAATTTAAGATCATCATTGTTACCCTCTATGAGGTATGACTACGAGTCATAATATGCACTATGGCTCGTAGACCTGGTCGTAAAGGCTACTTTAAATGCTATTTTCTTCAAACTTTCAGTACTTGCTTAACACCTGCAAACCAACATCTCAAAATACACCAATCGTCAAACAACAACTGATTCAATATTTTCAAAATCAAAACAAATATCAATCCACTACCTAAAAATTTAAACAATCAAAAAAACTCGAAATAATACAAAAACATGAAAAGTAGTACTTGGGTTGCCTCCCAAGAAGCGCCTTGTTTAACGTCGTGGCTCGACTTAGTCATCTATGAGTACTCAGATTTCCTCATGGTTTGGAGCTCCCTTATCACCATTTCTTACATTTTTCCTTTGATCACCTTGCATATGTTCCAATTGCATGGAAACAAGATCAAACTTGTCATCAAGTCGTTAAATTACTAACGATTGTTGGTCTACTTTATAATTCACCTAGATGATATTAAATTTGATTTTCCGCATCATGTCCTCTTGTGTGTCCATTCTCTTAATAAGTTTTTCAAACATGCCCTCGATCTTAGAAGATTCACCCGCAGTGCATTATTGGTGCGGTAGCTGAACCAAGGGTTCACACCATTCTTTACTTCTTGGCTAGGATGATCCCCCGATGTACTAGTTTGGGTAGCTGGCTTCTCATGGAATAGTTGGTACATCCGACAAACGACACAAAACTTCTCCATATACCCAGTAACTTTAGCAAATGATTTCTGCAAAAATGACCAACAATCCCCTCTAAATAGAGCATCTGCTTGAGCTTGCTGTGTAGAGTTCAGTGCTCGATAGAAGCTCACCACTAGTTCAGACAAACCATGATTTTGGACTTCTCCACCAATCCTTTATATCTTTCTCGATCTGAACTTAATGAATCATCAAGTACACATCAGAAGTTGATGATGTGATACTGCTGTTGGTGCTTGTTAGGTTTGTCATAGAAACTTGCTACGAATACTCGTTGCACCTCTCCCTAGTTAGTGCACACATCTTCAGGGAGCATAAACCACCACTTGCTGCATCTCATCGGAGAGTCATTAGAAAGTCCTGGAGGGCTATCGTGTCCAAAGCTCGATGTCGTTCTCCCATAACTTCTCTATATATCTGTGACAATCTTTGTAGATGGGAGCAAGGGTCTTCAGATGGCTGACTATAGAACAAAATACTTCTCTGTAGTGATTGAAGTAGATCACTTGTGATGAAATTTTGTTCCCCCTGCTATTGCCTGGTGTCCTGCTAAATATCAAAATTTGGCTGGAACAAAAATGAGACCTTTGCAATGTTCCTGTACAAAAAGAGCTAATAAAAATGAAAAATAAAATAAAATACAAGAGAATGTAGAAATGAACACTTGAACTAACCACTAGTGAAGTCAAGTATAAAACCTAGCCGCATTTCCCGGCAACGACGCCATAAATTTTGATGTTCATGCTCCAACAATAAAGTGGTCGCTATCAAGTATAAACCTAACTAGAGGCTAGGGTAGAATCCACAGGAAGTACGGCGTTTAACTAAATTGACTCACCAACAATCATTTCAAGTATCAATTGACTATATTCTCTAAAATGGGGGATAGAGGAGGGGTTTGCAAATTGGAATGAAATAAATACAAAAACTATACTACTAATCACAAAGAGACAACCAATTTGAGGAGCAACTTGGGAATTGTGTTCCCCATGATTCACTAACTCAAAGACCCCAGATAAAATAACCTAATTGAGACATTGCCTGCAGAACAGTAACTTAGGTTCTTCCAGCTCTCTTATAAAGGTGAAGGTTGAATTTCACCATGTCGCTTAGTTGGCAACCATGGTGTGCTAACTAACTATTACCCATTGTCCCAGTCAACCTCTCCTTGGTCGGGTTTGGTTGACTAGATGAGAATACATCAATCGAATCCTGTAACCTATTTCTTTTCCTATTCATCACTACCTTGGTCGGGACCATGACACTAGGCGGGGTTTGGTGTTGGCCACCATCAAACAACAAGCATTCCGAAGGAAAATAGACAATATATGCAACTACCCAATCAAAGAAATGCAAATAATTCGGGTTATTAGAAACTAGCTACTCATGGTTCCCACAATCTCAAGTTGTGGGGTTTAACTACTCATAGCTAGGGAAAAATCACAAACAATGAATAAAATAAATATAAAGTAGAATTTACCAAAAGAAAATAAAGAACAAAAACCACCTTGATGTTGAAATCACAAGCTTGAATAATGAAGTTTGATTACAAGTGATTTCAAATCCCCAAATTGGGTCTTCAAAGTAAAACTCTAAGTTTTCTATACTGAACTCTAGAAAAAGCTCTCTAAAAATAATCTCAAAAATCTCTACAATATAATCTCCCCAATAGTCTCTATCCAAAAATCTCTTTTTAAAACCCTAATTTAAACTATTTATACTATTTACAAAAAAGATCTAAAAATAAATAAGAAAAGTTAGTCGGCAGTAGTTACGGTTCATAGGTACGACTCGTAGAGTGACCTATGAGTCATAAACAGGCTTTTGTAGTCAGCATTTATCATTTTGGATTTAACTGCTAAGATCCATACTACGAGTCATGGTCTGGTCTACGACTCGTATCTTAGGTTTGTATGACTGACTTTAACTTCGCAGATTTTGATATTGGGAAGTTGTTAATCACTATGACCATCTCCCACGACTGATATCTTGGACTATGACTAGTAGTCAGTCTTGTAGATCTTCAAATTCATCATAATCTACTACTTTTCCTCAAAATTTGGCCGACCTATATTTTCTGCAAAAATAAACATAAAACACATAAAACCCATAAAAAGTCACACTAAGAACTTATAAAATCCCTTGTTTTATGCATCAAATGTGCTGTATTTTGACAGCACAGTATCCATCTTTCTTTCGCACGAATAGGACAGGGGCACCCCAAGGAGAAATACTCAGCCTTGTAAAGCCCTTCTCTAACTAACCTTTCAATTGTTCTTTCAACTCTTTCAACTCAGCAGGGGCCATCCTATAAGGTGTAATTGAGATAGGCTGAGTATTAGGGAAGAAGTTAACATCAATCCAAAAGTCAATCTCCCTATCAGGAGGGACTCCGGGTAGATCCTCAGGAAATACTTTAGGAAACTCATTCACAATCGGGACTAACTCAAGAGTAGGAGACTCAAAATCATCAGATTTTAATCACACGAGGTGATACAACCTTTGAAAATCTTCTTTCTGGCCCTGAGGTATGAGATAAACTTTCCCCTAGGTGTAAAAGAATCACCCTTCCACTCTAGAACCAATTCATTTGAATGTTGGAACTTAACAGTTCAGGCTCTACAATCAACGGAGGCATAACAAATGTGAAGCCAATCAATGCCAAGGATCATATCAAAATCAGTCATTTCGAACTCAACCAAATCAATGATAGTATCCCTATGATAGATGGACATTACATAAGCTCTATAGACTCTCTCAGCTCAAATAGACCCATTCAATGGAATAGAAACATCAAAGGGTTCAAAAAGATTATCAGGGGGTCTCTCAATTCTACTGGCCATATAAGGAGTTACAAAAGACAGTGTGGCACCAAAATCCATCAAAATATAACAATCAAGAGAAAAGACTCGAATCATACCCGTCACAATATCTAGGGAATACTCCTGATCATGACGACTTCCCTTGACATACAAACTGTTTGTGGCTCTGCTTGTGCCTGACGTAACACCTATCTGGTTTTCTTTAGCATGTGGAGCTGGTGCAGAAGATTGAGCCCGGTCAACCCCTTTCGACACTCTCTTAATAGTGACCCGC